>UELU01131594.1:0-65542 GCA_900490025.1 Megastigmus dorsalis
ATATATATATATATACCATAGGCCGATAATTAGGACATTCGATTATTCGCAATCGGCTCATCAATCGTCCTTCGAAATCACCAGCTACCTTCTGTTCTCTCTCTCTCTCTCTCTCTCTCTCTACACTCGCATTCTCGGCCATGTCATTAATTAGGGCCTAACGTCCATTCAGCTTGTCGTATAGTCGTCGTCATAGTCGCTATAACGCCCAGAACATACACACAGCCTCTCGCAGAGCCAATAACGAAATTTCACCGACATTTCTCTCTAATCGATTTTGCGTGCAGCTCCGGCTTCTCTCGCGCACTCTCCCCCCGTATCTCGTGTGTGTATTCGAAAGGCCAACGTATAGGCGAGAGTTTACCGTGATCGATTCCACCGCCGCCGCACTGCTGCCGTGTACACAATGAGTGGAGTGAAATGCGCGAGCGCGACGACGACTATACACGGTAGACCGGAAATTCTAGCAGGCGCCGACACACGAGACAGTACGGGAAACCTACTTTGTACAGCTTCTTCTCGCTCTATAACTATCTCTCTATCTCTGCAAGTCTCGGTAATCTGCATTTTGAGAGTCTATTTACGGAATGAATCGCGGACACGAGCATAACAGCTCGCGAGGATTGCCGTCGCCGCCGATGCCCCTAACCGCGCCAATGCTTTCTTCTTAGGGAAGTGTGAATTGATGTTGTATGCAAAGCGATAAGATTGGATGGCGAACGGTTCTGCATTTTTATCGAGGAATTATTAAAATTCTTTTACCCCGAGACGATGAGAATTCGACGATTTTTTAAAAAACCGTGTTATCGATCCGTAATTCTATACCGAAAATGCTGCAGCGAAATTCTGATTACAACGAGGAGTAGATAGAATGGAGTTTATTGGGAATTATGATAACGGCAGGGATATTAAGCTACCAGTGAGGCTAGTTCAGCCCTTGAGTATCTTCAAAATGGGAAAATCAAAATTCGCGAGACGTTGGCTTGATATTTCTTATGCGCTGCTAGAAAAAACTTACAAAGTTTGCTCGTTAAGGATGATACTTTAGAAGGAAATCAAATGATAATATAATCATAGATTTCTCCCTAACTTTATATACATAAGAAATAAATAAGTTAATTAACTTAACTTCTGTCAGTTGACCGTATATTGATTTGAAGAGTTACATCATTTTTGGATTTGTTGCAACAATTGTAGCAACTTGTTTCTTACTTTTATTAAAGAATTAATAAATTCTTTCCTTTCTCCAAGCGAAAATGTCTTTTAGTTTTTCCCGTGTAAATTTTAAATATGCAATTCCATCTTAATTCACAGGATATATTTCCTTAACATCAGAAAACCATTTATATCTTTTTTACTCAATGTCAATTTTTCAAGAACACTATAGCTGCCTATCTATCAATCCATGAATCTATGCCAGCACATTTGTGCGATATTTCGAGTTCTTGAAAAATTGCGGAAAAACCAAACGTCCAACGATACATATCGTATAAGTAAACACGCGGGCATCGATGGAGCGTGCATATATCATGCTACTCGACGTCCGCTCTCTAACGATATAATAACAAGGTAAGGAGATTGAACTATCGCGCAAATAACAATAATCCTGAAAAATCTCGCGCGTGACCCAATACGGCCAAACTCGATAGATTACAAATCCATTGACCCCCGACCCCGAACAAAATAAATAACGCGCGATCAATTAATCCCCGCAAAAAGGTTTTACTCAGAGAATAGATGTGCTCAATGAAAATAACTCCATCGGGACGTTTCCGTGAAAACGAACGTCTCGGTGGACGACGACGTGCTTTGCTGTTCCCAGGCAGTGAACGTGCCACACAAATGGGATGTTTTCACGTTCCTGACGCCGACCTTCTGCGACCACTGCGGCTCGATGCTTCACGGCATCGCGCATCAGGGACTCAAATGTTCAGGTATATTTGGCTAACAAAAAAAAAAACAACAAAAAAAAACACAAATCTCCAATGACAATTGATATGTCGTACATGGAGTACGATATATATCGTAGTTATCGGGTGTGTCCGATCCATGCATTGTAGACGCATATTCGCTCGCTAGCGCTCGCTCTCCTCAACTTTCTTACTAACCTGAACTCAACTGAAATACTTATACCGATAGGACATCTGTCTAATATCGGTGCGATGAGTTGATGTATCCGCGCACCTACACGACATACCTACACGCGTAGTGCGCTAATGTCTCTGTGGTAGGTAAAATGGTGCATATAGCGTTTTAAGGATTAACGGATTACGGTGAAGATTCTTTTTTTCACTGGCATTTCCATTTTCACGCGCTGGTTTACCCTTTTTTTGTCACTCTCTCTATCTCTTTCGGGAATGATGTATAGCGAATGATGGTTCATTTGTCATCGTAAACAATAGAGTTTAGAGCCATGAATTTGCGCGACCAATGTCAGTTCAAATGGTATTATTACGACTGTCGGTTTAAAGACCTGAGAAAGGCGAGTATAACACGCGCGATATACCTCAATGCCCGGAAATTAAGAATCTTTATCGATAATTCGACATCGCTTGATCCGATGTAAACATAACAAAAGATCTTTTTTGTTTTTATCGGGTTGGATATATATATATATCAGTCTATCCATCTTAAAGCAGTCAGCAATTTTTCTACGAATGACGCTTCATCAAGTTATATTCGAAAGGTGCTGTTGGCTCAACTGTCTTTCGTATCGTCGACTTTTTCGACTTTTCAACTTTATTCCTTTCTTTAGCCTATCTTGGATTATTTTGCATTGCCTGCGTCCACGATTATTATGCAGAATCAATTCAATCTAAATGACATTTGAGAGATTCGACCGGAAAGTTGTTTTATCGATATTTTTTTTCGTTACTTATTGCACTTTCTTAAGAAATTAAAAGCTGATGTTAACTTTTACGCTACTGCAATAATAATTTTTTCCAATATTTTAACGAGCAATGCTTTAAATGCATGAAAATTCGAGAATTAATAGTTGAAAGAGGAAAAATCGGAAATTCGACGATTTGAAAAACGGTATACATCACATCCACATGGTCATTAAAATTCCTGAAGAGGCAAAATAAACACAAAACCGTCATCTTCATCTAGTCGAAAGTAGTGAAGTAAAGCATCCTGACCTATCTACACGTAAATAATTTAGCCAAACTTCCAAGTAGTGTCATTAAGAAAAAAAAAGGAAAGATAAGGGAAAAAATTCACCCAGATGAGTCTCAAAAATTCACATAAGGCGAAATTTACACAAAAGACGCTTTTTCATCTCCTCCTCTCGTAATAATATCTGACTCACCCTCGAGATGCTTATCCGTTCCGCTTTTCGAGGACCCACACCACCACCGCGATCGGATTTATATATATGTACATATTATACTTCTATATACGCGCATAGCTTGCGTATTTATCTTTTCTATCTGTTCATCGAATTAAGGGGGGAGGGGCGGAGGCAACCACGATGACGATAGAGAGAGATGAATCTTGCTTAAATCCCAAATGTGACGCTTTTCAAAAATGACGTGTGTGGTTCAATTCAATTCAATGAACACACATTTACACACATTCACACTTACACGAACTACCTTTGCGTTTGATAAATATATGCTCAAAGAGTTGCGAACTTGTTGAAAAAATAAAAATACTCGTTGCGCGTGTCAGTTCCTTTGCACTAGTTTTATTACTTAAATAATAATTTTTACGCACATGGACTTTCAGCATTTGCGTTACATTTTCAGTTGTACACGAACGCTTTGTTATTATTCTGCTTCGGTTGATCATTTCAACCATTTTAATTCATTGTCAGTTAAATTTAATTGTCTGTTCCACGTAAATTAATTAATATTCTATTTTTACACTTTTTAACGAGTGAATTTAATTTTATATTTTCTTCAAATGGTTTTTGACTCTTTAATTGTATTAAATAACTAATTAATTATTTACCAATTGTTCCTAAAGTAAAGTATTTTCGGTTATAACTTTTGAATTTCATTTTAATTTAAAGCGTAGACTCTACGTATTTCAGTTAGTTTATCAGTATAGATCTTTTCAAATTTGTAGAATCAGTAAATTAAATCTGAAATAATGTTTGTGTTGCGTAATAGATGTTCGTATCTCTTTGGGTTATAAAGTAACGATAAAAAAAGTTCCCCTATGCATCTACTGAACCATAAGAGGGGTTAAACACATGGTAAAGAAATTTATATGCACTACGTATCGATGAAAAAAAAAGTTGTAAGCTCATCGTGACGGTTTGGAATTAACATTTCAAATTAAAAGATTCCCCGGCGAGACATTTTCCGCTTTGTCCTTTTTATATTTCATTTATGCAATATTGCCTTTATTCTTTTTGTCTCGATACCCATTTGCAAGTGTAATTCTTTTTGTTGACGACCCTCGCGATTTTGCTCGTTTATTTACTCGCTACATCACCGTAAACGCTGGAAAAACATATACGCGATGCGTGTATTGTAATTCATCTTGCACATAAACTGGTGAAAAGAATTATCGATAAATCGACAATGCAAATTCGTCAAGCATTTGTTCATTTTGTTAATCTCGTTATTTCATTATTAAAACAAACACTTTTGTGTCACTAATTTATAAATCCCATTAGAAATCAAATTGTAAATAAGATGTGTACACAATTCATTGTTAGCCCATAAAAATACTATTTTAAATATATTGTATATTGCTTTCGTGTTTCAATTATGACCCAGTAATCACTCCTCTGCGTACGTTACAATGTTTTATTGATATTTGTACTTCCTTTTTTTACATATATTAATTTACGCAAAATCGAATTAAAAAAAAACCCCGTCCGGTCGCACTAATAAATTTCCATTAATAAAACCATTTATAAATAAAAAGAAACCCCGTAGATTTCTGGTTCGCTAATTCATAAAGCTTCCGTTGCTCGCATTAAATATTCAAAAGTTCCGCGACAGTAAATATGAAATCGTAATTTATCACTGTTCAGAACAAACAAAGCTGGTCGATATTTTTGTTTTGTCCTTTTCGTTTGTTTTATGTTTCTAATTCACTGCAATTAATAAGCGCTGCACTAAACAAAATTATCGCAGCTACAATAGTTTCGAAAATGTAAACCTTTTAATGAAAACAAAATGCATAACTTAATACAACAGTTATATAGATAGATAATTATATAAAGAAAAAATTTTCAATTTTAATAATTTATCCGAGTGATGATGTATACGATTTCAGAGAAATCCAATTAAAACCCACTTGGGGGTCAGAACAGCGCGACATACCGTTTTCACCTCAAAATAGGCCCCATCGGAAATGTCCTACTTATTTCTGCAAGTGCAACTTTTTGGCTTAGTTCCAATTTATAAAATGCATTAGTAATATGATAAAGAGCCAAATTAATATTTGAACTAGCGATTTTTAACGGCTTGTAATTAATTAAACTGAAAGTTAAATCAATTATGATATGAAAATCTATATAACTATTATTAATTATAATTAATCGTGATATGTAAAATAATTTATTAAAAACTTTTCTAACATAAATGAACATTAATTTTTAATCATTACATTTATATATAATATTTGTATTATTTAATCAGATTGTCGGTTTGTATTATTTATCAAATATTTAACAATAGTACACGTTACTTTCGGTTTTAGAAGGTTTATACTATAAATATGTTACATTTAATTAAATTAGATCGCTAAACAATAGCTAATTTAAAAGTCTTTGAGTTTTCCATGATAAAAAATAATTCTGACGTAAGTGGTCTATTTATTTAAAATCGATTTAATAGAAAAATGATGCTATTTATAAAGTGCGCAAGGCACGTAAGTAATAATATTTTATAGTAAAAACTCAATTGTTTTTCAATTGAAAATCATATCTTAAACTACGGCTGCGTTTGACGATTGAAACAAACATAATTGATGCGAAAAAAATAAAGAAAATATGTTCTGATTGTAGATAATAATCGTGAAACTCCGTTTTTACCGTTATAAGTCATAAACAATTGGCTAGAAAAAAATTCTTTTTTTAGTCACGATCATGCAGATAATAACATCGCAAATAACAAATTACCTTCGAATCGGAGCTTATTTTGAGCGTGTATAATAAAAAGCACCCCCGTGGCTACTCCGAGACCTCATTATCTTACCTTTCAATATTCGGATATCCCGTGTCGTTCGCATCCCCGTTATCTTATCTCCCTTAACTCTCCTCTGCATAATATATATTGCGTGACTTAAACGCAGTCGTGCCGCAAATATCATTACCCTTTTCTTTTGGAAACACTGTATCCGTTGGTTTATACCCATATGCAGTCTACACTGTTTTTGTATATAACATATTTTCTTGTCTACTCGAATGATTTCTTCCCTTTCTGCAAATCAGAGTTTTGTTGTAAAATTCCTAGATTTTAACATTACTGTCTTCTGTGAAAACGCCAATTTCTTAAACATATACCATTTCACTTTCATGCATGCGAGGCTCATTAAATCTTTAACTATTGTGTTTAAATCAGTAGTACTTTGTCGTCGTTGTGTAGGATGTCATTTTTTTCATTTTCATCTAAATATCTTTTTATAATCACTATGTACCAAATGTATTAATAAACACATAATGTGTTGTACGTCTTATTGATAAAACTGCATTTGCGTGTTTTGATAATCAAATACCTTTTCTTAATAATATAATGATAAACTTCCATTAAAATAATTTATACTGTGTATTTATGTAAAGTATTAAAAGCGCCATATAAAGTTGGTCCATTTTGTAATTAACATTTTACTTAAAGTATTTAAAATTTATTTATAAATGCAGTATTTTGCACGATTAAATTCGAAAATTCAAGTAATTATAATGGAATTCTTAAACGTCTTCTTGAATTATATACATTTTATTTTCATTACTTTCGTGTTTTTATGATGTATTCAATATTTAATACTGCGTAATATTTCTTTCCTTGAACATTTTATCTCATATTTAAATTAATCCGTGTTTTTTAAGATCTCTCAAGTCTGTACTTACTAAAATGGATAAACTTTCGTTAAAGCACTCAATTAAAAAAAATAGCATATAAAACGAGCAGCTAAATGCATTATGCAGTGTCATCGCTTTAAATTTTTTTTTTTAATTTTTCTCGCTATCAAGCCGCACTGGATTCATTATCGCTCGAGCATGAATCAAGTGCATCGTGCCATCTTTCGACCAGGATGCAAAACCAAGAGACGCCGGCAGATCGCTTTGGAGCCTCCTAGCCATTTTTCAATTTTTCCAACTTTATATCGATTCGATAATTATGTCATCAGTTCATCAGTCATACTCTATTTTACAGTATATAAATAGATAAATGACTTCTATAAACAGCAATTTGTTTCGATTGAATTTTTTATTGACTATTTCATTGTAATTTAAATTTGTACATACTTAACAGTTATTATTATCTGGGAAATAAAGCTGTAAACCTTATTACAGCTAATTGAGTTCAAAGAAATAGGCATTCAATTTTAAAAAGGTTTTAAACCTCTAATTCTATCCTTCTCCAAAAGTATTTGTGATCGCTTGTTTTAATTTTAAAATCAACTTAGTACTTGGAACAATTAACGATGAACATAATTACCGCGTTCAGATGTATTTTGAAAACTAGAAGGAACCGTTCGCGATTTGCCGGACGAGTCGAAAAATATCGCGGGCCTCAGGCTCACTTTTTTTGTTAATCGATTGAAATGTGTCTGATGGGCTGCAGCATGTGACATGAACGTGCACAAACGATGCGAGGTGAGCGTGCCGAATCTCTGCGGATGCGACCACACGGAAAGACGAGGACGCATAGAGCTGCATGTCTCCGCCAGTGGGAACAAACTGACAGTCGAAAGTACAGTGACGATTTTTATTATATAAATATACCTGTCATGAATCCACTATTAAACATAGTTCTTCGACATGCATTTGTATTGATGGATGAAATAAAAAACTTTAAATAACAATTAATTCATTAATTTCTATATTTTTAAGAGAACGATTAATTTTAATTTTATGGATTGTTGATTTACACAATGAATGATAACTTCATATTATGCATTTGATAAATATTTGAATATTTATTTATAGCAGAAAAGCTATAAATAGACCCATGAGCCCTTCGAGTAATTAATAGTTTATGAAATATCTATAACTATAAATTATTAAAATCTTTTTTTCAAATTATTAAATTTATTCAATAAGTTTCATAAACTTTGTTTATTCTTCCAATAGGACTTACGAACACTTTTTAAATTGACTTTTGAATAATCACAGTTATACAGGGGAGAAATCTTATTCCTATGGATCCCAACGGGCTTTCGGATCCATATGTGAAGCTGAAATTAATTCCGGAAGGAGAAAATATAAAGAAGAAAACAAAGACAATCAAGTCATCTTTGAATCCGGAATGGAACGAGACAATCATTATGTGAGTTGATTTAACTTTTTCGAAAATACTTCTTGTTATTATTCATCCAACGAACATCCCAAACATTTTAACTGCAAGATAAAGCTAAATTATTCTTACTACTTCAAATAATGTATATAGAATCAATCTTTATCATTAAATAGATGACTATAATGAAAGCATAATAAAAAGAATGAAGATTAATTAATCGTGATTTATTGAATATTATTAACATTCTTTATTACCAGTAAAAAAATAATTCACTGTAATGAATCTATAAAAATGAAAGATAAATTTTGTAGCTGGAAGTTTATAGGCTTTTTTAATTGACTATGCTTAATTAATGAATGGCTTTTCTGCGTAATCATCAAAGATGGTATGCGTGGTTAGTTTTTGCTGAGGTAAGGATAAGAATAAAACAAGATTAGGGGGTGATGAGAAATGAAAAAAAAAGTAAAGATGGATGAAAGAGAAGAGTAAAAGTTATTTCCGTACCACTAGTTAGCGTCCATGCAATATAATTAAAACATTAAAATTAAGCCGCCATAAATTATTCAATAATGTATTTTGTATTCAAAACTTTGTAGAGCATTTTAAAAACATATATTTGTAAATATTAATAATATTTAAAAAATTGTGAAAAGCATTTTAAACATATTTGAAAGTGTTTATAGATAAAAAAAATATTTGGAAGTAAATTCGTAACATACAAAAAAATATGCTCGACGAAAAGAGTCTAGGTAATTTCACGAAGGCAAAGTACGTTTAAACGTTTTGTCAACATTTTTTATGGACCCTATTCTACCTTGACACTGGCTTAGGAAAGAATCCGAACTGACTGTATACAACATAGCCAATCTTATACGACTACCTCGAAGCACAGTCTAATCCAGCCACCCTTTCTTTTTGCCTCAAGCGACCTGAAACCGGACGACAAGGACAGGCGGCTGTTATTGGAGGTATGGGATTGGGATCGGACATCGCGCAACGACTTCATGGGCTCCCTGTCGTTCGGAATATCCGAATTGATGAAGGCACCGGCGAAGGGCTGGTTCAAACTCCTGACCCAGGAGGAGGGCGAGTTTTACAACGTACCCGTACCCGAGGAAGGTGTCGACCTCGCCGAACTCAAATCGAAAATGCGGGTACGTTCGGTATGTACGCTAGTTTGCTTATGCGAGCGCCAAGTATTTCTTATTAGAGGTAGAGGTTATTACGCTTTTGCTCCACTCGTATTTAAATATAGATGTTCACTAATGCACAGTATACAATGGAAATCAATTTTTTTTTTCTATTCTATTTCCGGTGCTAACTCGCTGATATTTTTTTAAGACAGTTCGGAACTTTTTATGCATCCAGCACTAAAAATTTCCTTACTGTTTAATTACTGTTGAATTATTTTCTTTTTCATGAGTTGATTGTAAAAGTTTAAATTTTTATTTTTATAATTTCTTTTGATATTTCTTTTAATTTAGATTTTATGACATCACTTTTCAACAAACTCAAAATATCTACTAGTATAAAATATGTGATCTCGTGCATAAAAGAAAAAAATTGAGTTGATTATTCAATAGAAAATTAAATGCGTGTAACTCGAACAAAGAAAATTCACAGAAATATAAAAATACGTTATTATATTTTTATCAATAGTAGTTTTCACATTACTATTAAATCGAATAAGTTGAATTCGAAAAAAGCTTGATTTATACTAATGCCCAAATTCTCATCATGCATATATCATAATGATATAGAGTTGAAATTTGAAGGATTTATAGGGTCACATATTTTTACATACGCTGAAAGGGGAACTACAAAATTTACATTCAAATTCTTCAAAGCGACTGCACACAATAAACTTCTTCAAAATTCTTATTTGAAATTATGAAAAAAATGAAATTTTTAAATTCAACTTAAATTACTTTTGGAACTGCAGTGACAGTCTAAATTATATAACCAGAATAAAATTTTGCGTTTTTCGAAAAACTTCTCAGTTAAAAATGTTGTTATAAAATTTAATAAATTTAAGTAAGCTCATCAGAAGAATTATATTTAATACAATACTTAAGAAGTGTAATTCAAATACTTGTGTACATTAACGTCGTAACAATTTAATCTCCTTTTACCGGATTTTAAATTCCCGTAAGAAACTGTAAAGTAGTACTATTGACATGACTTGAGAAAAACATATATTTTGAGCTTGTAAACTTTTATTATAAAAAATTGACCTTAATACGATAATGTCGTCGCCGACGACTTCAAGTGCAATGGAGTTTTAATGTTTTCTAGAAAACGTCGGTCACGAAAAAAGCTCCAACGGCACAAGACAAGGAGGTGCCGCACAACATGGGCAAAAGCGATCTCATTCGAGCATCAGATTTCAACTTCCTACAAGTCCTCGGCAAAGGCAGTTTCGGCAAGGTTAGTTGTTCTAATGAAAAACATTCCATCAACTTTTTATTGAAAACTTTGCCAAGAATCACTCGAGATCTACGATAAAGTTTAACATTTCAAGGGAGTATTGAAAGTTTTAAATAATTAAATGTTTAATTACACCAATTTCAAATTCTTATTTTAGTCTTTATACCAATAATAAAATAATTGATCTACTGTTTTAAATTTGTTCTGTGCTTCATAATATTATTGTATTTTCCACTGTAAAAAATCACATATATTATAAACTGTAAATACTCAAAGGTCCCCTAAAAATATAAATAATTTGCACAATATCCGCAATGATTTCGAGAATTCGATTTATCTGTTAAGGTTTTACTGGCCGAACGAAAAGGAACGGACGAACTGTACGCGATCAAGATCTTAAAGAAAGACATCATCATCCAAGATGACGACGTCGAATGTACGATGGTGGAGAAGCGAGTTCTGGCCCTGTCAAACAAGCCACCTTTCCTCGTTCGACTGCATTCTTGCTTCCAAACAATGGTCAGTGTTTCTCTCGCTCTCGCTTAACCGTCACCCCTCATTTTCTTACCTTCCTCTGTGTGTATACATACATATATATACACGTATGTGCAGAAAAAGCTCGTGCCCTCATTTTCCGTTTCAGTCTTGAAAAAAGTGCTTTCTATTTAAATAGGACAAAGTATCTGAATCACTTTTATTTCAATGAGAAATAGTCTAGCGTTTCGCACAAAATATATAAGTGCTGTAGGTTTTGGGAAACATATTTATATAGTTGTAACATTTTAGAAAATATTTTTTTTTTTATTTTGAGTCTAGTAGTACCTAATTCCTTTTTTTACAAACGTTTTAAAGTTCCATGTGTAATTACACATCTTACAAGAATTTAAACAAAAGTAAACACAATAAAGAAATTAAGATCATAGAAATTTTTGCCAAATCTGATCTTCTTTAGTGCTGCTAAAATTTCACGACGGCAAATTCGTTAAAAGGAAAAAACAAGCCGCTTTTACATAGAATCGATGCCCACGTGGGCAGTGCGAAAAAAATAATAAAATGAGTTTAGGAGAAGAAAAATATTTGTGTTTAACGGTTGCAGGACCGGCTCTACTTCGTAATGGAGTACGTGAACGGCGGCGATCTTATGTTTCAAATCCAGCAATGCGGAAAATTCAAGGAGCCCGTAGCAGTGTAAGTATTTAGGGGTGGCTTCCTTTGGCTTCACCAACTCGCATTGGTGCGTCTTCGACCAAGCGATTCTCACCACTTTCTCGGATTATTCGCTTTTGTTCTTTTTCCAAATCCAATCAGCTACTTTTTTTTTCAGTTAAAAATAAAAGTACCGATGCTCGAATATAGCGCAAATGCGTAATACATTTGTTTATTTTTAGACCCGATCGTTGTTGTTACTTTTTATTGTACTGCTGGGTAGCGAGTGGGCTGCGGTACAATTAGTCAATAGAATATTTTTATCTTACTCGTTGCGTTAATAATAAAACACTTTTCAATGGAATCATTTTCAAGCGCAGTCTGAAACAAATCACTGGGACTAAAATAGCTTGACATCCAATAGACGCTCACTACGGTAGTTGTTATTATACGAACGCTTCTCCATACAGATTCTACTCGTCGGAAATAGCGATCGGTCTGTTCTTCCTGCACTCGCGAGGCATAGTCTACCGGGATCTGAAACTCGACAACGTCCTGCTGGACCAGGACGGCCACATCAAGATTGCGGACTTTGGCATGTGCAAGGAGGGCATCACAGGTGACAAAACGACCAAGACCTTTTGCGGGACGCCCGATTACATCGCGCCCGAGGTGAGTTGTTGCCAATTCCTATTACTCACTCTATAGCTTTTCCAATCTTCAAGGTCCCCTAGATAGTCGGGTAACAATAATTTCGGAAGTTAGCGAAGCCTTTGGACGCAGGCACGTAGTTCGGCTCGATCGAGAAAAAGAGGGCCACTTACACACGCTTGGCATCGAGATAGATCAGATATAGGCGAGCTGCTTAGTTGTCTTAGTTGTCGGATTAGGGACGTGTTGGTGTGGCGCGCGAATTGCATAGGTGCAGTGCATGCGTTGCTCTTTATTTGATGTTACGAAAATAGAGATAGGTTGAACTTTTAGAATACTTTTAGGGTACTCGCAAATTATCAGCTAAAGCGATACTTTATATATTATATTAAATTATAATGATGAGATTACAATTTAATATTGCTATTTCATAAAAAAAAATGAATGCTTTGCAGATTATTTTGTACCAACCCTATGGAAAATCCGTTGACTGGTGGGCTTATGGTGTTCTTCTGTACGAAATGCTCGTTGGACAGCCGCCTTTCGACGGGGAGGATGAGGAGGAACTTTTTGCTGCCATTACGGACCAGAATGTCAGCTACCCCAAAGGTCTTTCCAAAGAGGCCAAGGAAGCGTGCAAAGGGGTGAGAGGACATTCACCTTTTCCATTCTATACAATATTCACTTTTTAAGAAATATATCTCGCAATAAAATCTAGCAGTTTTAATAAGACGTGATAATGATTGCTTAATAGAAGAAAGGAGGTCCCCATCGAAATAAAAATATAATGAAATCTTTAGAGGAAAGTACAAAACCTATATCGCCACTTAGAACATAAACAAATATTAAATTAAAAAAATGAATTCCCTTACATGATGGAAAAATTAAAAAAAAATTATTGAAAATCGGGTCTTTCTGTATTTGTCGGTTTCTTCTTCCACGTATTAAGTACAGGGAAAAATCTTTTGGACTTTTTTTTAAACATTTTTCTTCGAGTAAGGAGGCTAAATTTTTTTTAAATTAAACGTCTTTTTATACTCTAAATGATGATACAAGTCTCGCACTTTTCCATTGTAATACGAATAGGGGCCAGTGCCGGGATCGTCATTTACGAAATGAAATAAATGAATAGAGATCACAAAGAAAAGCTAGTTTTTTTATTCTTCGCCATTATGAATCTGTTCAATAAATCTGATCTCGAAGTATTATTTCTTCAATAAATTTTAATTAAAAATCTTTCGATTTTATTCTTATATTCCCTTTAAATACTTTATCCTTTGTTAAAATAATAATTTTTTCATATTAATTTTTAATTAAAATCAATTAATTTAATGTAGGTCAAATAAATTGAATAGACATTCATTTCTACGTTCAAGACCACGTTCCCAAACATACAAAACTTATCAGATTCGAATTAAATATTTAGACTTTCCACTAACGAGAAACACATTATTTTACATTCATTATAAATTTCGTAACAAGCGCGACATGGATTCTTGGCTATTGCTGAATTGATTTCCCGATAGGTGTGTAAGATACGCTAAAAAAGAAAGAATAGCGAGAATTTCAAATTATCAGCATCATATTTTGTTGTTAAGCTTCGTTCTAAATCTACTTCTGCGTATTTGTAGTTCCTTACCAAAAACCCAAGCAAGAGACTGGGTTGCGGCTCACGCGGCGAGGACGATGTTCGAGGTCACGCATTCTTCCGACGCATCGACTGGGAGAGGATCGAAAATCGCGAGGTGCAGCCACCTTTCAAACCAAAAATCGTAAGTATCCTTCCTGATTATACCCAATTACATATGTAGCCAACAGTTCCTAAGAAAAAGAAAATTTTGAAATAATCGAAACCAAAAAGCTACTCAAAAGCCCACACATTTATTTTCGTACAACTGAAAGGTAATACTTCGTTCTTGCAGAAACATCGAAGGGACGTCAGCAACTTCGACAAGCAGTTCACATCAGAGAAGACGGACCTCACGCCCACGGACAAACTCTTCATGATGAATCTCGACCAGACAGAATTCATGGGCTTCTCGTTCCTGAACCCCGAATACGTTCAGCACATATAATGCGCTCGACGAGAAGTCCCCGCGCCACACGTCAGAATTAAATAATTCTTCATCGCCAAAATAAGAGAAACAAGAGAAACAAAAAAGAAAAAAAACAAAGAGCAGAATACTCCTCTCGCGAACGCGTTATGTACCGGCTCTCTTTTCGCCTGCGTCTACAAACTTCATACCCCCACATCCTCCCACATCTTGTTATCCGCTCTAATGAGAAGAAAGTCCCCGTTATATTATTCTCTCTCTGAATCTACCTCTTTCTCTCTCTCTCTCTCTCTATCTCTCTCTATCTCTCTATACATCTTCCTTTCGTACCTAGCGCATCTCTATGAACTGTGGAGTCGGTACCATTTTAAGGACGAGGAATGTTTCTTATCCTCGGCCCACGACGTTTTTGCTTTGCAAACAGAGGGAAGGGGCATATAAAGAGAGAAAGAAAAAGGGAGAGAGAGAGAGAGAGAGAGAGAAATATAATATGAATTGTATCTAATTCAGTCGAAAATGAAACAGGGGATTGCATGATGCCGAGTGCGATCGATCTATTACTTTCCACCTCGTTTCCGAGGACTCCTTATAGTGAGGTTTTTTCAATGTATTTATTGAAAGAGATAAGAAAGAAGATTTAATTATATAATGAGTGGAAATATCCAATGACGACGCGACATTAAATGCCGCGCGGGTCGCGTTTCAATGCAATTTTAATCGTAACGAAAAAAAAAAAAAGAAGAAGAATAACTTATTTTTAAATATATATTCATTTGAATCTTGGCAGCGCAAGTGAGACTATCGTCTTCGTAAAATGCAAAAGAAAAGAGTCGTATGCCGATCACAAATACACACACTTGACTGCGGAGTGTAGCCGAGAATCGACTTGTTTTTAACCGCAGATTGCGTTTTCTTTTGCTTTTGTCATGGGATAATTCGAGAAACCGAACGCTAGAGAAAGAAGAATAGTCTTAATCGAGGATGTTGATGTTTCTGACAGATGACACACATATATAATGCAAGGCAGCTAAGAGGAGTACAAGAGGAGAGCAAAACTGTCTTCGTTTATTGCGTATAAATATAAATGCATTTACTTCAGTAGTCTCTACTGTCGCCTTCCAAAGTTATATATTGAATGAATGAATGAGCGAGTATATTGTATTATACATATGATATACGTGAGAACACATGAATACGTATATATATAAATATGTATACATCAAGTTTCTATCGATATTTCGTTAACGTTGCACCTCTCGACGGTTTAACTTCGTAGTTCGTATTCTATGATAATTGTAGATAAATCGCGCGCGGGCCATGTCAGAATGTGCCGAACTCGAGAAGTTGAGAGAGAGAGAGAGGAACAGTTGGGCGAACTGGACTTAGGAATATTAATAAAAATGGAGTGAAAATAAAAAGTATGTATAAAAGGGAGAGAACAAAAAATATGAGGCTATACAAAGTTGCGATATGAAATATTTTGCGTCGTCGACAAAGACGTCGGGAGACGTGGAAGGAGGTGAGGAAAAAATGGACAAGATTATATTAATGCCGTCGTAGAAAAGGGAAACATTTTTCGGTGAAAGACAAAAATTTAAGCATCGAGCGAAGAAAAGAAAAGAAAAAAATAAAGGTGCGCGAGTGGTCGATCTCATTTTTCTCCCTCCCTCTCGATCTCCTTTTCTCATTCTATTGTTTCCCGCCGAAAACGCACTCGGCCTTATTATATCGTAAATATAATTAAACTAGCGAAAGATGAGAGAAAAAAAAAGAACAAGAGGAAAGGCAACTTTTAGGTGCTTCTTTTTATACTCGTTAACACTATGGATATTACGAGGATACATATTATTATATATAAATATATATGTATGTATATATGTGTGTGTATATATATATATATATATATATATACACATGCATACATGTATACATATATATATATTAAATATTAATATTTAATTATAGAATTTCGATAACCGGCTTCCAGGGGGCTTAACTGCGCGAGTTATCGACCAAAATCACGATATATGTATGCATGAATCTCATTGACTTAGGCACAAAATCTTTTTATCGATTATCGTTTAGAAGCTATTCGTCTCGAAAATATAAAATTACACTATACTATAATAGATGTGATTAAAAAGCGATTAAAATAATGCTTATATGTTTATACTTACAAATTTAGTTAGGACAATAATCGAAACAGAATCTCACGTAAAGTTTTTTGTGCGTTAAAAGTGTATTAAGTTTAAGATCTACCTTGTAATTTAATTTTAAAAACAGAACCTGTCGAATTTCATTAGTGTATCGATTACTATTACAGCGTAACTTGCGCCGTAGCAAAAAAGAAACCACTGTATCGGTCGAAGATTTTTTTTCTTGATTATGTGCATAATCAATCCTCGCCAAAAAAAAATCGCTTACGTTATGTTCTCCGCGTAACGTTTTGCGTACATCTGATTTTTTTTGTATATTTTGCCTCGTGACTCGCGCCTGCGCACATTATATTCCATCGCCGCACAGATCGTCGTCCGTGGAAGCCAGGCGAATCAAAGTACCTATATACATAAAAAAAAAGAAAAAACAAGGTATAGGAGGAAAAGAAGTGAAAAGAAGAGAGAAAGAGAGAGAGAGCGAGAGAGAGAGGAAGATCGTCGATAATCATCACAGTCCTGCTGCACGACACTGAAGCGCTGGTTGTCCTTCGACGAGTACACGATTATTCCAAGGTACACGCGAGTCCTACACAAGTATGGGATTTATTATAGATTTATTGCGAAAAACTTACATCTATAAATAAAAGGAAGGAGGAGGAGAGAAACAATTATAAATTTTAAGAGACAAAAGGTTGAGTTTGCGCATCACGACGAGGATGCGAGACACTATTTTAACTGTTGTACAATGCGAGGAAGGAATAACAAAAACAAAACAAAACAAAACAAAACAAACAAATATAATGCGGGCGAAGAGTCCTTTTTTGTCGGGCTTTGAGGCTCGAACTTTCTATGGACGAGCTCTTCGCTGAGTTTTACGGTATGGCTGAATTCCTTTAAAATTATGTTCACTCGAAAACAAAAACGAACGTATATATCCGCGAATAATAAAAGCGAAGAGAAGAAAAGAAACACTTTTGTCGTTTACATGTAATATGGATAATTAATTAGTTGATATATTCAAACGTAATTTGACAATCCTTGTAAATGTTTTTAAGTCTGTGCTCTTTTACTGTAAATACTATTAATAAAAAAAAGTACGTGGATTGAATATTCTACAATTAATTTAAGATTGAAAAAAGTCAAAAAAATGTCGATAAAAATTGTTATGAATAACCAATTCAAAGCATATTTTGAACAATTTAAGGATCAGAACATTATTAAAATTTTGTGAATTCGAAATCAAATTTTATGAATATCGATAAAAATAAAAAAAAACAAATATCTTGATGCTGTCAACAAAATACTACATAAATCTAGTCATCTTCGATTTTTTTGTGAATATATACATATTAAACTTTTACTAAAAGTAATTGAGATTCTTGTAGTGAACTCGTAAGGAACAAAAGAGATGAAACATTTCAATGGGAAAAATACCTCCTAAATCACAGCTTTTTCAGGGCTACGAAGTACTTCGTTTGTTCCAAATAAATCGTTTTATTTCCGTTTTAATTTTAAAAGAAATGGTCATTTTGAATAATTATGTATTGCTCATTCGAAAATATGAAATATACTTAATAATCTTATGTCTGGACAAAATTGTATTTATTTTTCACCCAAGAGATCATGAACGAGCCTGCGAATAACATCCTCAATGACATTGATCTTCTCATACTGCGTTTCTCAAATATAATTTGAGATCCCTTTGTAATGGTTTTTAATATGTTAAATATTATAAGTGAGAGTGATATTAAAATTTACACATTCGTGTACAAATCTATTGTACGAAAAGTATATTAGACCCTGAAAGAAAAATAATATCATATATATAATCCATAAAACCACTTATCGTAACAAAAAATGATAAATGCTGCGCAATCTTATACTATAATACTACAATAATGTGCAAAGAGTATCATCTGACTATTAAATTATAATTCAGAAAAAAGAAAATAAGAGATAAATCATCAACCGCTATCTCATTCAATTCAAATAACTCTATATAAGCTGAGAAAAAAAAAGTAACATAAAACTCGATATAAACAGTGAGAATTTGGAATGAACCAAGTCGTCCGTAGCCCTAAACAATCCTCCGTCTCACAATACACATGCACAATAATTCCATTCGACTTTCGCGAATTCGTCAGCGCAGTTGTCTCTCTCTCACACACGATAAATATAATACACAGCCAAACGAAAGGCCAATTTTTCGTTTTGCTTTTCCCAATGTGTGCGCGTCTTTTATCTGTTCTCGGTCGGCACTTACGCAGCAGTCCGCCAACAGCAGCTCCAAGCTGTCTAGTCGCGCTGTAGCCCGTAAATTATACATATACTCGTTCTCTCTCTCTCTCTCTCTCTCTCTCTCTCTCTACCCGCGCGCGCGACGTGCCGCAATTTCTCGCGCTCGATAAAGCGACGCTCGCACTGTCGCGAATTTATCATTGCCAGACTCTGCGTGCGCTGCTGCCGCTGCTGTTGCTGACTTATATATATATATATATATGTAGAGAGAGCGAGGGGCGGGGGGGAGGAGGCAAACGTTAATGTGATTTTTAACGCGGAACTGTTTCGCGCGATGAATTGATGCTGTTAAGGGGGATATTCCCCGGTGCGCTTTTGATAGTCGTTTATGGCGAGCAAGTGAATGCGGATCCGCGGTTTTTGCTCTCGTATTTTTTAATTGCTGTGGAAGTTTATTGTTTCAAGTCATTTAGGAATAAAGGGGGGAAATAGTCTTTCTTTTGTTATTGTTGCTTTATTTATTATTTTGTCATATTAATTAAGATAGTTTTATGACGAAAACATTAGACTTGCAAATTGTAAATATATAAAAGATGTGTATTTAATGTTGCGAGGATAATTGAAAGACAGATTTCTTACACTGTCAGGTAAAATTAATGAACTCGATGTATTGCGTGCATGTTGAAATATTTTTTTTTTTATTTTTTCTCGCAATCATAAAACTTAATCGCGGTGCTAAAGTTCATTAATTCGAACGTTTATCTTTGCGATAGCGCAATGTACCAATTGCGCTAATAAACAACATTAAGCGCGGTTGTTTTGAAAGTATATCGTTGAAAAAGTATGACATTTTTTCCAAAAGAGAAAGAAGAAAAAAAAATAGGTGAAAACAGTTTCATCATCGTAATTCAAAATCGCACGTCCGCGCGGTTAATGTAAGTATACGCTCTCCTCTGCCATAAAGTCAGCGTCGATGCCTATAGGCAATAAAAGTAAACGACTATCAAGCGACGCGGGTGATATGCCCGTAAAACATCGAAATAATTCGTCGCGCTTCGTCAACGTGTATAAAACGGGCTACGGTGAGAAAACAAAAAAAAAGGAGAAGTAGAGCCGAACAACGGCGAGAAGGAAAGCAAGTCGGTGTACGAGGGCCACCATCTGAGACTACTAGTCGATTCTCACCCTCGAGCTGCCAACGTCGACGATACGGAAGCAGATATTTACACGTCGCGCGGATAGAGTCTTATATATATATATACGCGCGCCCCCGGCAGGATTTTACGAGGCGAAGCGTATTTTTACGACCTGTATCAGGATAATATATACGCGCTCGAGGAGAGTAGCTTTTGGAAATCGTGCTGGACCGAGATTTCCCGAGCTTATTACGACGTGACGGAGGGAAAGTTCGCGCACCTAACACTGATCTCTGTTCCTTCCCGACGCATACACACATCACATACTGATCCTTTCCTGTTATGTCTGCGTCTGTCTATATAGGATAACGTATACCAAAGTAAAAAAAGAAAACGTATAGAAGGGAAATATGTAAGGATAGAAAATAAACTCAGTCTTCCAGCGTGTACGTTTAGTATAAAGATCGAAGCACAACGTTTAATGTCCGTAGAGCAATGATTTGTCGGCATAGGCTTTGATAGAAATTTTGTACAACATGCTGGAACATTTTCTACGTTGAGTTTGTGCGAATCGAAAAGATTTTGAATAGATTGCTTTTAAAGGGATTTCGAGAAAGGCGCTGGTGTGTGTATACGTATATGGATTCCTTGTACTTTGGTGTCCAGCGTTGTACTTGATAAAATATTTTGAAGCAAATAATTTTTTATTTAACTGTTTTGAAAAATAAGGAATCAGGATAGTATTTAATAAAAATTTAAAAAAGCAAAATATTTATACTAATTATATTTATCTAAACGATTTATGATGAAAGTAATGGTGTAACCACTGGATTCCCTAGTATCGAAATATACCAGCGCTTTTTTTCTATTTCACGAGTGTAATAATTAGAGCTTCCTTATCATTTGTTGTGCTATGATCAAATTCGTATAAAACAAGTTATACAAGTCGTCTCACGGTGCTGTGACACATTCAAAGATGTGGTTGAGGTTTCACTCTCCATCTTTTTCCTCCGTATAATTTCCACCCTCAAAAAAATATCGCGAATTAATTAAATTCCAACGATAGACTATAAATAAAGTATTTGTAAACTTGCATATCAGAATTTTTCAGTTTTTAATTGATCGATAGATATTAATACCGAATTTATATCCACAATATTTTATTATGCATTATTCGTTAATATTCTAAAAAGATTGAAGTAAACGTAAATTATGGAAAGTGTGATATTAGATTCATATCACTTTTTAAAGCTAAGACCGTTGTACTCAAATTCTGATGGTGATAATAACCCGTACAATTATTTTTACATTATGCATAAGCCCTTTCCTACATTAGTACTGAAAATCTGTATTGACTGCCACAGGATGCTATATGTATGCATCGATCAAGGTATTAACATATTTCTTAATAACTATCTATCAATTAAAATTAAAAATTTGACCATCCTGTAGTATAACTAAAGGCCAACCTTAGAACGCTTCAAGGTGTTTTCTATGAGCTTTCCAAAAAATACTATTTTTCCTTTTCGAAGGCTCTCGAAAAATTCCTACCCCAATTTATAAATAAACTACTATACACTAATTATAATATTACCGATTCCTCGCTAATATAAACAAAGCATATAGATATAAGGAATAAAAATGAATCACATCAATTATTCTCTAGTTGCCAAAAATTAAAAAAAAAAGATTGTGAAATAAAAAAAAATATCCATAAAATAAATTATTTTACCAATTGTACTTATAATACTTTTGCAACTCCTTAATATATAAAAAAAATAACCATCATCTATAGTTGAATCACAATTGTCAAATACCACATACGATGAAGAATGTAAAACATGGATATTAAGAATATAAATAATTATAGTAATAATTATCAGCGATTCTTGTCGTTAATATCGTCGTAGCGTGGACCAGCGCAGCAAATCGCGTATTTATATCCTCTTTTCCAACAGGCTAAAAAACAAGAAGAAGAGATAAGCGAATAAAGCGATATCAGTTGTAAATCTTAAGGATAAAAGTCGAGCAAAAAAAAGGCAGCCTCAAAAAAGGAGAGAAAAAAAGAATTTAAGAAAGAAAATTGTATATTACAAGTACACGCAGATACCGATCGCGCGTAGATCCTCTCGCTCTTTTATATAGTTACAAAACTATATCACGAGTTTTACTTTTTTCTCAACATTATATACCGAGCTAATGTACAACAATCCATTTTTCAGCGCTCTCTCGCGAAGTCGAAGCCCGTGTTTCAGAAGTAATTCTAATAAAAGCAAAAAAACTACGTCACTATACATAATATGCTTACTCGATTAAGGAATCAGCTACACGTTCAAGTACACACAGACACCCAGGCACACACACACACACACACACACGAGACATGGATACACACGGATCGACACGCAGCAAACACGAGAAATGAACACACCTGCATATATATTTTTAAGATGTTTTTGTGCATTTATAATGTCGTAATAAAAAGTTCCGCATCATGAAAAATGCTATTTCCTTGCGTGAATTGAAATTTATTTACCGATTCCCATTTGCTTATATGTACATATTCTTTAATTAAAGTAGCCACAACTTTAAGTGTTTATGTGGTCAAGCTTTATTTAATTGTATTTGTATGAATTCAAAGAAAAATATTGATTTTAAATTGTGAATAATCACATCGTTTTCAATGACAGGTTTCTTTTGGAACTAACGAAAGTTTTTTTTGCGAGGTAACAGCCACTTCATGTTTTATTATTATATTATTTTCAAATATTATAGACATTACACGAGTATGCCTCTGACTACAACATTATTCCGTTGGATTGGAAAAATTGACGTGATCGGCGCTCTTCGAAAAGTGAGGACTATACATCCATTCAAGCTGTTTTGATGCCGATAAGAGGCGCAAATCACAGATATTTACACTAGTATCTGCCTCGTAATAAAAATGAGAATAAAATTTTGCTATCTGGCAGTGTTTACTTTGAAATAAATAAGATATGTGATGTTTCAATTAACATTTGGTAATATGTTAAGTGCAAAATTATTAAATTAGGCATCTCTTAAAATTTGATGATTAATCACTATAGAAAAATATTCTTTTGCTACAAAGATTTTTAGAGACGATATTATCTTGGACCCAACTGAGGACCCAATGTTACGTTTACTTATACCGGATATTAATACTTTTTAAGCATCCAAAGGCTTTTTCTTCATGGTCAGTGAGTATTAATATAATAAATTATTTACTTACTTTTTTGCTTTCTCGACGAGGAAGGTTTGGAAAGGTGCAGATTTGTTTTAAATCTTATAAAAAATACTAAAAACATATTTCAAGTGTTTCTGCATAAAAAAAGAGATTTTTTCGTGTATGTATATTTAAGTGCATATATTTTAGGACTGACTAGACCGATTTTGTTGTTTGATCACAAATTTTCTTTCGTTCTTTTTCGTCGAATATCCGCTGGATAATGATTTTTTGATATGAAAATTTTCATTTGATCTATGATGAAAAATATTTTTTATCGAGACTAATGAAGATCGAGAATGTAAGTAAATCGGTATTTACAAATTTTTGTATTATACGTAATAAATACTTATCTGTTATTGAGCAATTCTTTATGTAAATTGGTAAATATGAATGTCAAGAATTTAAAAAAATAAAGCAAATTATGAGATTTTTCATATGGTCGAGTTTTATAGTTCAAAGTTTATCAATAGATTCTGCTTTCCTTAACATGGCGCCTTATTCTGAAAATAATAATTTTCTCATAGAAATACCTATACTTATTTATTAGTCTACTGGGATTAAAAGATAATGGGTTTACACAGTTTTTCTTTCATAAGTTTTTTTATTTGCTTCATTTATACACAAATGCTCTGCAGTAGCGTGATTTATAGGAATCAATTCATTCTTCTCGTGAAAAAAATTCACAATCACGAATAAAAAAGAAACATTTTCATTATCATACGTCTTCTACGTATATTACAAAAACACAATTGAACTATAAATGATACACATGTACATAAAAATAAAATTCACATATATAACTTATACATCGAGGAGTTTCGATACTTGTGAAAATAAAAATAGTTTTCCAACTATGTACAATTTCTCTAGTTTTCTTAAGTGAAGATTAAAATTAGGAGTAAAAAGAGAAGAGTCGAAGAATGAGAGAATGTACAATATTTCCTATCAAACAGTGATAAGATAGGCGCATATATTTGCATTGTTTTGGCGTGTACCAGAGGACTTTGATCGATAAACGAGCATAGGCACTTTTCATTAAAAAATATACGCAGTTAAAATTGTCATCTAGTTTACAATTAAATGCGTAATTAATGTTCGGGGCTTAAATAATTTATTAACTAAATACAGTAAGATTACAGTCTATTAATTCCTTAAGCTATACTGACATTTAATGGATTTAAATGTATATATAAATACTTCGGTTATAATGTAAAATTATAGCGATACGAAAGAAAACATGATTCGTGAACACAAATTAAATACATAAATATTTAGCTTGACCTTTTTTTTTTCTAAACTTTAACATAATTTAAATTTAATTATCAACTAATGACTTTCAGATTTGTATTAATTACGCATATAATTGACAGTTAAATTGAATTCTAGTAAACTAATCAAGTTCTAACATGTCAACGAGTGTCGAAACTTACATTTGTAAAAGGAGAGAAAAGAAAAAAGAGAAAGGGGGAAAAAAAAGAGTATCGGGGGCGTCTTCGCGAATTAATTATGTACACGGATATTCTTCGCGATATGCGCCGCACATGGAACAATTTTATCTACAACTACATGAACTAGCGCGGTCAGTAATTTACGATTTCTTTCATAATAAAAATAAAATAGGGGAGGGTAGAAGAGACCCACCGGCGCTCCATCGGCCAGCGG
The DNA here is from genome assembly GCA_900490025.1 of Megastigmus dorsalis. Classification (NCBI taxonomy): domain Eukaryota; kingdom Metazoa; phylum Arthropoda; class Insecta; order Hymenoptera; family Megastigmidae; genus Megastigmus; species Megastigmus dorsalis. The sequence goes on from UELU01131594.1 coordinate 25,141, forward strand.
TTCTTTTTTTTTTTTATTACCAATTACATTTCTTTTTACTAGGCACTAATAGCGATAAAAAAATAACATTTAAGACCGCGAACGCGGGTTAGACGCTGCGTTTTCATTTCTGGATTACACTGGGATGTACGTAGATGCTATGCCGCGAGCCTGCTCATCGGCCAAAATACTGGAAAGTGCTCTGCAAAATGAAATCGATGCATTTTCATTAGTACAACTTAATATTTATGCACTTATAAAAAATAAATAATCATTTTCATTGAATGTTCCAAGCTTTCCTTAACGAGACGAATGTTCGATTTTCATTACCATTCGAATAAGACACAGCAGCATAATAGAAAATGATTTCTTTTAGCCTCGATACGCTAAAAGATTACAATTAAAATGTTACTTGATTGATATACAAGTTCATGTTGCGTTTGCTTATCTCTCTTTAAGTCTTGTAAGTCTACAAGGTCATGTTTTTATTTGACTCTTTTATCACTCTTGAACTGTGCAGAAGGTAGAAAAATATTTTAACTTTATATCTAACATTGACTTTAGCTCTGTCGTAGTTTCAAAGCTTTTTTTTTTCTTTTTGACGATGCAAAACGTCTTTTTGACCTTATATGCAGATTAAAAGTATATCCGCGAGTGCAGCTACGATTCTAAGAGATTACTTGGCTTGTTAACAAACAATACATTTCTGTATTGCACGATAGTCAAGAGCACAAAATATTTATTGCCATGTTTACAAAATGAAGAAAAAATTGATATGAGAAATGTATAGATGGAAACGTTAGATATTATTTTCTCCATGATAACGGGAGGTTTTATGTAGTCACTTCTTCGAACCAGGAAAAGAATGGAAAATTAGTGTTGATCATATTTAATCTGTTAAACATGTAAGCAAGTCTACCAAAACAATAATTTTTTGGTCCATATTGAACATCAACATTATACTATCAACACTATGAAAAATAAAGTAATATAGAATTGTATTCTCTGTAACTTTGCTTAGAAATATTCTGTACACAGAATTCTAATTGCGAATGAAAACTTAACTATATTGTAAAGGTTAGCGTAAGTTCTTTAATAGATATTTTGAAAGAGTATCGTTCAAAAAATACCAATATAAACACCCTAAAATCCACTGTCGACAATAATTCAAGCCAGCTTGCACACATACTCACTATTAATGCGTATCGAGTGTAAGCTGATGACTAGTAAATTCTCGCGGAGAGGAGATCCAGCCATCCTCCCTCCCTCTTTCTGCTGTTTCTGATGCTGCTTCTGATGCTGCTTCTGATGCTGCTTCTGATGCTGCTGCTGCTGCTGCTGCTGCTGCTGTGGCTACTTTTGCGCCCTCTCTCCCTGCATCTCCTCGTGGATCCGCTCCGGCAAGTGGTAGTAGTGACGGTGGGTAGAACGGGAGTGGTGTACAAGGTACGGCGGTTGTGCGGCTCGCTCGAGTTTCCTCTCGTGCTCCTTTGGTCTTGGGTAATAGGGTTGGACACGACTCGCCGAGGACGACCGCTCCGAGCCTTGGTTAGCGGGATCGGCGCCGAAGCAGGGGCGGCCCGAAGGCGGCTAGGAAAGCGGGCGGCAGTCCCTGGGTCGCGGGGGTCGTGTCCCAGACGGTCTTGCAGCGCGTCGATTTGCGCCAATGGGGCAGCTGGATGCCGAGGCGCTGACAGTCGTGGGCGTAGGCCATGAAGGACTCGCAGTAGCAGTGCTCGCTCGGGCACTCGCACATGTCCTGCAGGCAGGCCTTGTAGAACATCGCCGGGTTGACCTTGCGATGGCAGGACTCGAAGATGGACGACCGGAGCCGATTGCAGAGTCTTAACGGACAGATGTACAAATACGTCGTGTCAATGTCAATGCAATTGTATAAATGTTGTTATTCGCACATTTGTAAAACAAAATGATCATCTTTGATTTTGCATAGAAATGTCAAAACTAAGCATCGAGTGGTTAAATCTAAATCAAATGCCGAATGACCCACCTGTGATCCTTCCTAAACTTGCATCCTCGTCCCTGGGTATGGTTCTTCGTCCTCGAGCAGACCTTCTTAGCTCCGACGGCCCAGGAATTGCCAAAGCTCACGGGATCGGTCAGGAGTTTTCCCCTCCTATTCGTCAGATCGTCCTTCGGCACGGAATTGAAGTTGCCGCAGAGACCGCAGAGCCTCCCCCGATAGGATGTCGGTGCCGAGACCTCGAGGAAACTGATGCCGTCCCAGAGTATCTTGATGCCGAGTTGCGTGCTCACGAGGATGCTGTCGAGGGTGCGATTGATGTCGAGTCTGTTAGCCATGCGGAATGGCACCTCGATTCGTCTCCCGTTCACCTTGACCCTCATACGCTGACCGAGATTCACCTTTAACTCGCCGATCTTCAGAGATATGGTCTTGGTCCAGGCTGAGAGTCGTGTGGCTCGGGCGTCGTTGGTCACGCGTATGCTGAACGTGTGATTGGCACAGTCGCTCGCCAGCTGGTACTTGCACGAGCCCCGAAATGTGTAGAACTTGCCGTCGAAGGTCCGATAGTGTGGATCACCAAAGACAGTGCATACACCGTCGCCTTTTGTCGGGGCAAATGTTTCATCAATGTAGCTTTTGCCTTATACATATACTCTTATTTCGTTTCGTTATGATGGGATTGGTGAGTTAAGTGAGCATATATATATATATATATATAGTGTAAATTATGTCAAGATTTAACTGACCTTATTTCTCTTTCGTTTTTAATAAAACTTTGTTTTTACACAGTTTATACATGATTATGTACATATACATTATAATACAGTTGCAAATAATCAAGATGTGATATGTATCGTTACAAATAGCGCTTAAATGATGAAACTATGTGTAGTTGTGCAGGTACTATTTTCATTAAAGTATTCAAATATATGTTACAATTAATGAATAGATCCAATTAGGTGAATCATGACCAAAAAATTATTCATAGATCAGACCCTAATCATTTTTACAGCTTAAAACATGGTTTGAATGTATATGATAGTTTGTAAAAATTTTGACCGAGTAAGTAAACGAAGAGTTTTAATTATAATTACTTTAATTACATATCTTTTTTAAAAACTGTGCCCAATGTTCGTCTAACGTGAAAGTATATACCTATGAATGCGATGTCTGACTGTACTCGAAACTGATCTACTAATCGTACAATTCGGTGTAGGTTAGTCACATAAGAGCAGTTTGGTAAAGTCTCGTTAATACAGACAAAATAGCCAATCTAACTTGATGTACCCTTCAATGGTAAAACAACCCCATCTTAATGTTTTTTTTTTTTTTTTTATAGATGTATGAGAATGTGTGGAGCATGAGTGCGGAAGTTTAGGATAGTCAGACTCACTTTCAACGCATCGTGGACAGCACTGGCCCTCGGGGAGTTCCAAACGCGAGTTCGGCGGACAGGGAGTGGTTAAGGGCGGGCACATGGACATCGCACACCGCACCTTGCCCTGCTTGCATGCGCACGACTTGCAGGGATCTAGCTTCCAAGTTTCGCCATCCTGCCTAGGAGAAATTAGAACGTTTAAACCAGATCGACACGTCTGCCCAGGCCTTCCACTCTGCAGTCGGTTTTGTAACAATTAGTAAGCCGATTCATTATCGTTAGTATCTTTATGTGCATTGGAAAAAGAAAAAAAAAAGACAACAACATCATCGTGACTCGTGCGATGCTTGTGCAATGGTGCTTCGTGTTGAATGTGATGCAGCCTTGAAGTGTTCTGTTCTTTTTTTTTAAATTTATTTAAATTAAAATCTCGGAGCTGTAGTGAGAAATGTTAATCCTTTCGAGTGCGACGAGACGCGAGGTCTAGCGAAAACGTACAGTGTATTGATTTAGTTGACAACGTTCAATAGTTAAATTGATTTTGAACAAGTGCACGTGTATACATATATGAAAGAATACATTAAACGATGTTTCAAATGTTATGAAGCTTTTATTAATGTTTAACCAAATGGGTTTACGGTGAAAAAGGGTATGGTAACTATCTAAAGGCTATTGATTCCTAATAATACTGACGTCAGTGTGTGAAGGCACGAATCGTAGAACAACCAAGTGCATCGTAAATTAATTTCAAATGTGAAAGTCGTATATTAAGGTGCATCCTTATAGTTAATTATATCAATCCTTTAGTTAGTCACTAATGATCATGAATGATTTTTTGGTTAGTGATGTTATTGCATATACATGTTAGTGTACAAAAGAAACTTTTCGCCTGGCATTCGTTTTAATACAAAAAAATCTTTATTTGCAGCAAGAAAGCCCATAAATATGTTAAAAATTATGCGATATGCATATGTACGGAATGTAATATTAATAATACTTATTGCGTACACTCTAGACTTAAATATAGAAACAGTCACTGGTAGTAAAAAGTGTTTTTCTTTTTCTCACAACTCTTGTAAACGTCGCAAATTATCTTACAATGGCAGTATAGGATCTTTATAAGTTACACAAATAAATCTGTCACCAGTAGAATGCTTTTATCTTTTTTCTTTAGCCAGAGGATACTCACGAGTGGGACTTTATTCCGTTTAGTTGTAGCTCGTTAATTCCTTAACTCGTAAGATATCAATAATTAATACTGTTCCTTCTTTTAAACCTCCCAAAACCACAACTTGTACAGAACAAAGCCCCACCGCGGACACACACACACACACACAAAGAGAAAGATAGAGAGAGAGAGAGAAAACGAAGCCAATAAGCTAATCTATATTAGTCGTAGCAGAGTGACAATCGTCGATCGGCAAGAAGCGAGATGGCGGCGTGAAGTGCAAGTAGGGCGATAATGGTACTCGCCCCGTAAGTTTTGCCTGCGTAGGTGCAGGAGGCGCGACTCTCCTCGACTACGGGACACTGGGGACAGCATCGACCGGGAAGCTTCGTCTGGTACTCGCTGTTGCACTCGAGCACTGGGCAGGTCTCCTTGGCGCAGCTTATCGCCGAGTTGGTGCACGAGCAACGCGTACACTCGTCCAGATAGAACTGGGTACCGGAATTGTGCAGCACTGTGCCCAGCATGCAGGCGCCTCGTGGTGGCGACAGGTATCTCCCGCTTCCTGCACGTATGACGCATTCATTTACGGATTGACGTTTATATGTACATGTATATATATATATATAGAGATTCTTTTTTGTTTTGTACAATCTACGTTAAAATATGTAACAAATGTAAGCACGCTATTATTTTTCTCAATAATATATGTAGTAGTCAAAAACATATATCGTACTTTAGCTATATAGGTTGCGAAGAAAAGATGTAGACATTGGTTGTGTACTTTTTAGGGAGAAGTAAGGATACAGAGATGCACGAACGTACCTTTACACCGTGGACAGCATTCACCCGGCTCTTGGACGATTCTCGATACAGGACAGTGCAGCACTGGGCAAGCTTTCTTCGCACAGGTTAGTCGGCCCACGTTACACCTACACGTAACGCAAGGATCTTCCGTAGTCATGACGGACCTTTCCTCCGTCACTTTTTGTCCATTGACATAGCAGCCTGCGACAACAAATGTACAACAAACTCTTTTACAAACTCGTCGACGACACAAGGAGAATGTGAGAAAATGTTTTCAAACGAAACAACACAATTGTGAAAACGAATGTATAAAGGTGAGCCATACCTGTACAGGTTGGACAACATTGTCCAGATGCCGGTGGAGTAGGATTCGCACAAGGAGTGTAGCATCGGAGCTTCGATTCCGTGATAACGCCCGCGTTACACGTGAATATCCTACAGGGATCGCTTGGCTCCGTCCACTCCGTTCCGGATAAATGATGAGCGTTATTTTTTATACAACCTGCCAATATTATTATGAATATTTGTACAAGATATTCGTAATCATTCGTGAACGGAGATAAACTTAGAAATTTAAATTGGGTTAGCGATCGTTGATTCCAATTAATCGGTATAAATAACATGAAGATTAATACGTGTACTAAAATGGAATAATATGGTATCAAAATAGATTGTATCTGAAACAAAGAGCGCTTGAGAAGGGTTGTAAAAAAAATAAAGAACAAAAGCACGCGGCTTTGTAAACATAATTAATGCGTCGTTATTTGATAAATGCCAGCACAAGACCATGCGTACAGCATGTGTACACACATTGTTACGTATTTGAAGTTCAATGCGCTTTGTAACAATTGCTACTTTAAACAATTAATTGCTGCAATATTAATGAAACGTTTTATCATTTTTTTTTATTTCGTTTTTTTATTAATTGTCCTCGGTATATCTTTAGTTCCGTTCCAAAAGGGCGATATCTCCGAATCGGGCGCACGTTGATGGTTTTACTTGTAACAGATTCGTAATCAGCGACCTCGAAAACCACTGTATAGAACTTTAGCAGAACCGTCAACATGTATCCGATTTACAAGGACTTCTTTTAATGGTCAAAGTGAATTTATGCAGCTAGTATTACATTTGAATAACAGTGTTTTTCAAAACGAAAAGAAGATCCGTTCGCTCTCCTCAAAGCGTAATCTACAGAATCTAACCTCCAACAAACTACCGATATATACGCACTTGTGCCAGACTAAGAAATCCCGACAGCAGTAAAAGAAGGAAAAGCTTCAGAACCGACTAGTCGGATTAGTTGGCGAAGGAAGAGAAGGAAGAGAAGGAGAAGATGAAAAGGCGAGAGCCAGTGCACTGCACACAGACGAGGCTTTGTGCCGGGCGTTGTCCGAGAGTTTTCTCACGGCGCCGCGCGTGACCGGATCCCCTATATAGCGTGTGTATGCACTTTGCGGCGATCTCTCTCTCTCTCTCTCTTTCTGCACCGCATGCACACGCACTGAGAGGAGAGATCGCGAGCCACTCAAGTGCAGCGCACGATGGTAAGGAGATCCAGCGCATATTAGCGGGGAGGTCGTGTGGCGCCAGGCTGGATTATGATGGACTCATTGTTAAAGATGTTTTGGCTGTACAGTACGAAGGAAAATGTTGGATTTCGATGTACGCAATGACGGTACGTATATACGTGGAATTTAATAAAGGCCTTCATTTTCCACGTGGCCAGGGAAATTTGGAATTATAGTTTTGCAAGTGTAAAAGAGTTGGGATGCAAGGCGTAGTGGAATTTCATATTCCGCGAGTAGATTGTATAATTATCGTGGAGTTGCAGGATAAATGTCCTTGGCGCGACGAAATTAAGGGGAATGCTTGGATTTATGAATTTTCAGGAAAGCGCTTGAAAGTTTATTACTTTTAATGACTGTCTGACCGTATTCGGTAATATTCTACTTTAATATATGTAAAAATATGCATTCACTCTTTTATCTCCTTGCTTGCTCCTTTTTTCAGTTGTGCTATTATACCAAGCCAATTCATCGCTCGTGCGATTTCACTGCGCTCATCATTTGAGATCTTATTCGAGAATTTTTGAAAATAATAACTAAATAAGTAAGATGCATTTTCATGATTAGAACTCTTACGGACGTTATCCGGCAAATCGATTCTAGATAGATTTTCTTTAAACTATATTGCATACAGACTAATCACGATATTGATTACAATACGCTTTATTGATTTCTGAAAAATTTAGTATGCGTTGCAGTATTAAAAATTGAGATATTTAATTTCGCACAATTTTAATAATTTCAAAGTCAATTTTAGATAGAGTTCTTTTAAAAAACTAATATATCATATATCGCGGTATTAACTTAAAACATGTAATCAATGTTACAAGTATATCTATATTATGATACAGTCCTTTCTTTCGTTTCTTTTCTTTTTATAAATTTTCACACTAAGTATTTATTTATATTTGAGTATTTGGACGGAATGAAAGAAACTTTTTAATCCTACTAGCCGATGAACATCCTTAAGAAAAGCAGTTACATTTGCACGTTCTTAACTTTTGCATATTCATTATTTACAGTTATGCATGTTACTCATCAATATATTATTTCGTACATTGTAGCTATACTATCAATTCCACTACATGAAACCCACAAATATTGCTGTCGCAACAAAAGTAAGATTCGTGCAGTTTCGTATCGGACTGTACTCTCTCTTTCTCTCTCTCTCGATGCATCCTTAAAATAGGAGGCTGCACACAGAGAGAGAGACAGAGAGAGAGAGAGAGAGAGAGAGAGAGAGAGAGTACCGCATGCACACGGCGTCCGATACGCAGACACGCAGTCCGAAGAGCACAGAGCGTAAGTATATAAGAGGAGCGTAAGTCGTGGACCGATCGGTCGGGCCACGGGTGAGTCATGCGGGGATATATACCTTTGCACTTCTGGCAGCACTCCTCCTTCTTAGGGTCCAGCAGCATGTAGCAGCCCTCGATGCTCGGACATTGCTGCTTCAGGCACTCGACGAAGCCGTTCTGCAACACACACATACGCATCACGCGTGTAAAACATCGACTCCACGTCTATACATATACATACATGTATGTGTACGATGCTCGACTTCTCCCTCTCTTTCATTTTTTAAAGCTTTCTTAAATAATACACGACTGAGCGCGTCTATATACGTGCGTACGGCCGAGGCGGGCAATCTGTTATTGATTATATAGGCGATCGGGAAGTAAATTAATGACCGCTCCGTCCACTGCTGATGCGGTGTGTGTGTGTGTGTGCGCGGCGCGCGTGCGGCAGAGAGAGAGAGAGAGAGAGAGACGCGACCTCAAGGAGAGTCGTTAAATGCTTTGTTTATGCCGTATTATAATAAGATACGAATGTGCGTGCAGTGCGCGGGGCTGCGCGTGTTTTTCTGAACTCTTTACACCGCACCCGAGCTCTCCCGTCTATAGCGGCGGCGTTCTAAAATTGCCGAACATATATACATATATATGTATAAAGGCTTGATATAAAGACTGGGGCTCTCAATGCGGTAAATGGAGACGTCCGACTTCTAATAAGCTTGTTTAAACTGTAACACTACGTGCACGTCGTGGAGAAGGGGGGAAAAAAAGAGGCAAAACGAATAGAAACGCGCGAACATTGTTAACGACGATTCCAATGCAAGTGTGCAAAGAAGGATCGGTTTACGACTATACATTATATCCTTGAGCGCTCTGTTGCAGTTATACATTTGCGCGGACACTCTGCTGACTTATACGCGCCGCTTGTGTGCTATACTCCTATGAATTTGAAAAGGAAATTTATCTTTCGTCGGTTGTGTATATATATACTTTTTTTTCTATTTTCGTTAGAGCGTTAGATGTGCGGTATCGAGTATATAACGACGTACCGTGAGCGCATTGTGTACGCGACATATGTATATACATAGCTTATGGGGTTCTCAAGTGCGTACTTTATTGCAGACGCTTTATTTCCTGCCGAGCGAATCGCGCTAAGTTAGGAAATCGGCTTGTGCACATTGTAGCTTCGTGGATGTATACAACATTGTAGGCATTTAATCGGTAGTACAGCTTTAGAATTAGATTAACGCAGATTCTCTGATAAATTCCGCGTGTCTATACATACACTTCGAGAAAAGAGAAAATTGCAATGATGCCGAAGAGTTATTTTGTGACTTAGTTTTGAAGTTGTAAAAGGGAAATTGTAGAGAGATTCGATGGTTTATATTTATTTGAATAGAGAAAACATGATGCTCTTATTGTAAGCACGCGAGGTTATAAATGAACGTATGAATCTTCTAAGTAAGTGCATGTAGACATTATAAAAAAGTTTATTCAATTTGTTATTTATTTTTATCTAACTTCATATGTTTGATGAAAAATAACGCATTCACAAGTCCTACTTCGTTGAATAAAACTAATTTCCCCTCGAATGGCATTCCATTGCGAACAAAGCAAGAAGAAGAAGAAGACGAGCGCATCGACAATTAACCTAAAACTCATTCATTGATCCCCGGCGCGCGCAATCGGTGGCAAAAGAATCAGACGGATGAAAAATCAACTGTTAAAGAAATTAAAACGGATTATCTATGCATGTTGCGCGCGCAAACTAGGACATCGCGCAAACAATAAATTCGCTCTAGCGTCGCGTCTCTCATCGCGCTCCTCACTTTTTAAAGTTCGCGCACGCACCCGCTCGTACATATATGTATATATATACACTCGTACAATGTACATACTTATATATATACGGACACGCATAGAGAGTAGCGCGTGCCACTAATCAAGAGAGAGAGAGAAGAGGGGAACGAAGAAGATGTTGGACGAGCTGACTCTAATGGAAGATCGATCGCCTCGATTCGACTCTGCTCCTGATTTCACCGCTCAACAATAACAAATAATTATGTCACACATGCCTTTCTACACATTCCCTCCTCTCCCTCTCTCTCTCTCTCTTTCTTATTTTTCTGCATCTCCTTCCACTGTATCGTTGAGTGCACGCAACGACGAAAACAAGAAGCGTCATGAATCGCCGCCGCCGCGCGCAGACTAAGCGATGAGTCAATGAACCAACCGCTACTGCCGCTGCTGCAGATAAGTAGACGGCAGAGAAGCTTTCCTGCATGTACACGCGTAATATACATCGCGCGTGTGTGTAGTATGAAGCGACGAGAAAAAAGGGAGCACATTTGTATCGGCGAAAAAGCTCTTTAGCTCGTGGTGCTTTATTGGAAATTCCTCCTTCGCGGTTTAACGGAGTCATTGAGTCCAAGGTCGCCGTCTCTTTTACTAGACGTATATATAATATTTGAAATAATGTGTATACGTTAAAAAAAAAAAAATAATCACCGTATCTGTGTTGTGTATACTGTTATTTATATTATTCTTGGCTTACATCAAACGGGACTTGTCTTTCTCTCGATGCCGGTTCATTCCCAATACTTTCGCTGCATCTTTGCCCCTCTTCACACGATATATTTATTTCACACACACACACACACACATACACACACTCACATATGTAGATATGATAGATAGTAACTGAGTGCAATATTTATATCAGCGAAAAATGAAGACTATCTTTTATATATATACTATACAATTATATGTACACTGTAACAATCTATTTTGTATTTATATGCAAATAAACAAATATCTATCTATCTATCTATCTCGCTCTATCTTTCTATTACCTCTCTCTTTCTCTAATATAGTTAGGTGTGGACTGACTTTGTACGGATCGTGCGATAGATACCAAGTCCTCGTGGTGGTGTCGATTGGAACGCTATATTTAAAGGCGATGCCCAATCGAGAAAACGATCCACCCCAAGAAAATATTATATAGTTGTCGCGTCGGGAGCTGAAATATCCGGCTTGGACAATATGTTCCAGTCCGCCAAATAGCTTTCCTTTTACACCACGCGATTTTCCTTATTATACCGCACATCCCACGGATTCTTATTCTTTCAACAATGCTCACCCCTTTGCGGTAGAACGCAGGAGCTTGCACATGACAAGCTTCCTGGTCTAGTTTTCTACGCGCTCGATATACGTTACCCTGAACTACGCAATCACACACGACACACGTAATAGACATCCCGGCGAATCTTCGATACATTAGCGATTATTATATAATCACACTTGAATTGAGCCGTTAAAAAGAGATATAAAAGTCAGATTGCTAATACGGAAATTAATCAAGGGCTATAAGTAATAACCCTGTTGGGCACGAATATACGGGATTTTGGCAGTCTCACTTTAGGGTTATTGGGTTATTAAACTTTATAATGTCTAAATTGTTATTTCGCGAACCTTGTGTCTTTCGTCTATTATTATTAATGCTATTTACAATTTGTTAGTATACGAAAATAGCAGTATAAAAAGAAATTATTTAGACTGATAAGCTATTTGAACCAAAAAGGAAATTTACTTTGTGTTTAAATAAGATCAATATAAGAAAACTATGAATAAAGTGTTATTCATTTATTCATCTTCATAAGTAAACAATCTATAGATTATACAATCAATCAATGGTGTATCTATTGGTAATGCACGCAAAAGTAGGCTTAGGAAAACTTAGCGGAACCTTTCGAACCATTGCTATATACAGTCGCACGAAATTGTAAATATATTACGAGCCATTAATGAATTAAGCTCAATTAAGGTCAATTTTTATTGAACCCATACCGGTTTAATATTACCTAAGTGGAGATGCACACATTGTTTCTTTCTGCATATCTTTCCATATAAATTCGTTAAGCCCGACAGAAGAAACAATAAGAGACGAAGAAATGAAAAACTATGAACTATTAAGCGCTATATACCCTATATATAACTAATTCACTTTGACACAATTACATTACCACGTTGCGTGCATATATTTTTGTCATGCATGGTAATAAATGAATCAAGATAGCGCGGGAGTACATTTTATTCTCAATAATGAATCCGGTGCCGCACACTTGAATCGCGTAACAATCGCATCTAGAACAGAACCATTCCCAGTACATATTAGCTATTGCAATGGTATATCCGTAAATTCATCATAGAATCATCAAAAGCACGGCAACGATCAGCACACGAGAATAAGGTCGAGCATATACATATATGCCAAGCGCTCGAGAGCCAAACCGAAAACGCATCGCGAAATCGATCGCGCGAGCCTACGATACAATGTATATAACGTTGTTTGTGTATGCACATGCGTAACCCAATTGATATTTCATCGGAACAATTGGTCGAGGGCCCGAGCATGCGAACAGCTGGTCCCGCGGTCTCTCGCTGCTAAACGATATATATACAGCAAATGAAACGCGGCGGTCCGGAGAGCTTCATCTTCGTCTCTTTGTCCATATTAAGTACATATATGCATACGATATGCGTGTCGCGACCTATACAACGACTCGTTCTTATAAATGTTCGCCGGTACATCTATTATTCGGATTCCGATCGCATTTAGTCCATATTGGAAGGTTTAGTCGTTGGTTTATACATTTCGCTTCTCCTCTCTCGGTGAGTTTATTCCTCTAAATGGAAGGAGTCCAACGTATGTCGATTAAATTAGAGTTGTCCAGCTGTTGTATACCGTGCACGGATAATAACGAGTTAACATATTTGTGTCGTCGAGCATTTTGAGAGATAATGAATATTACTTGGAGCACGAGGTTCGTCGCGCTCGTCGCACGTATGTATATAGACGTTGGTACAGTGATAACGGGATTGTTTGAGTATACGAATCTCGCTCTCTTTCTAGTTGATCTTTTATTTTATCATCATTACCTTGCAGATGCAGTTGAAGCACTTTGTATTTGGTATTTTGTCGACGGTGAAGTCCTCGCCCTCAACGTCGCAGGTTTCACGGCTACCTATGAACAAACAACACATATCGGATTAACATCTACTTTTTCATTCTGTACACATTATTAAGTGGTTGATGTACGATAATTTTAAAATAGTTCGTTAACTCTATAGCTTCGTTTGATCGCAATGAATAAATCATTCGTGACAAATTGCCTGAATCAAATAGTTGGCAATAATGAGTGAATCATCATAAATTACCATTTAATCAGTGCAGAATTCATTAAATAAACAAGTTCATTTAAGTATAGCTCGATTGGGAAATCCCAATTTCACGTCACACGTTAAAAGCAGACGACGATAACCCCCGTCAAACGCTCTTCTCTAAAAACGTAACGCTCGATTCGTCACGCCGACAGAAAGAGAGAGAGAGATTAAAATAAACTCCACTCGGGGATATCGAGTCATCGCTACGGCACCCCTCGTCCATTTCGGCGAATCGCGCGCGCCCCGAACGTCACGAACAAAAAACCATGCTCATATGTATATATATATATATACCCACTCATTAGCTATATATCGCCAGCTCCTTTCCGTTCTATTCCACTGCCCGTGACTCATCATCTCTTGTACGACTACATACATAAGCGCATATATATGTATAGTCTGGTGCGGAAGCAGGACTATATACGAGAGGGAGAACTAACGTATCTTCGCTCAAGGGTCTCTGCCTCGGAGCTTTATTTTCTGCTCGCTTCGAAGCTTATCGAGAATAGCTTGATCTGGCGAATTTCACTGACAAGTTATATATATATGTGCGAAAGAGAATCGAGGAGGGAGAAAGGCCAGCTTCTTACTCCATCACTGCGCCCCGACAGATTTTCTTTCCCCTTTTAGGAGCTTCATGTGTGTTGCGGGATACGATATTATTATGATTTACGCTTATATCCTGTCGATATAATTAAAATGCGTCTCTGGAGGTCTATTAAACTTACTTTTTTTTTAATATTCTTGAAATTCTCATTTATAAATGTCTGCGTAATTTTGTATAAGATGGTCAATTCTTCATTGTCACGTCGGTTATGGAAATAGTTTTTTTTTTTTGTAAGTATTTTCACGCTAACGGTCGTGATGCTACATTTCGAGATCAAGATAACGTTTAGAAAATGTACGAAAGTATCGCGTAGTCGATCAATTCCGCATGATAACCGTTATCTGTCGTGTGTCTGTTTGAACAATGCAATACCGACGCCTCGATGATTTCAGATTTAACAAGTGCACATTAACGTCGCCCGCTCTAAACAGTGCTTTTTTTCATATGCTTATACACAATCCAGTCAGTTATTGAATAATATTAGCTTTGCGCGTGAAGTTTCATGGTTCGCGATATTTTCAAGGTCCCATTATACATTTGAATATTCAGTGTAAATTATTTCCGTTTGCCGAAGCGATGCTGTTAAGGAAACATTCCGGAAAGTGTATTTTATTATAAACTTGAATAAAAATATTATTTCTTTGACATATATATGATATTATATAATCCTACAAAAACATTTGATTTTCACTTAATTTAAACGACATTCCATAAACGTTTATCTCGAAAACTATTTGTCTTAGCGCGGCAAAAAAAAAGCGAGAAAAAAAATAATAGCATACCTACATAATAAAAATTAAAATAGCGTACACACACGCGTATCCAAGATTAACACACGTTAATATTCAATTCAACTATGTTACACCTTTCATCTTGAAATCATTCATCAACGAGTTTTTCCGATGTTTCTGTGTCAGCTTATTTCAATAAAACTTGACGTTTATGCAAATCGAGTTTTTGAAAATAGACAGTAATTGAGTCATTATGAAAAGTTATTTAAAATAAATCCCAGCAACTGCGCACAACGTTCTTAAACGTGCCACACGCACGCTATATAGTGTTCCCCCATCGCGGTCGCGATCATAACGAGCACAACAAAATGCGCCGATAATTTTGACAATATAACGAGCGAATTTTAGACTTGTGCAATTAGAGTATAAGGCACGAAAGAATGATCAATTCCGTCGGCCGCATAAAATCTACGCAGATCTACGCGAAAGAGCGAAAGGAAGGATGCAGTACGACTCGCGCACACACTCACACGTACACTCCGTCCGCTTTATCGCAGGAAGATTTCTAATCTGTCTCGGTTCTCATCGTGGCAGATAACGATCTCAAACAAAATGTCGCCTGTCGCGCCTCGGCTCACCTAATTCCCAATTATTCCGCAACCAATCTGCAACATTCGTGTATAAATAGATGGTCCCGCGCGCTCACCTACATATAACCCATAAACAGGAAGGTACAAAAATCTCAGTGTGTGTGCAGGGATCGAGTCTTGCGTCACGTATAACATCTCGCTGCAGAATCGGAGATTTCCATTCGGTTTCGTAGAAAGCGAGCTGCGCGCACATACATGTATATGTGTGTGTGTGTGTGTATAAACGAGATGCCGCTGACCCGTTCTCCGCGCGCGTAACGCGTGTAAAAGTGCCGCGATGCGCGGGGGGTAGGACGTGTACTATCGTCGCAAGGCACTGCGCACGCAGTTGAAAATCGCACTCGCGGTGTGTATCTATTCCGAGCAACCGTTGAAATTAAAGCTTTATTTATGGGAGGAGTGGCGGCGGAGACGAGCAGCAGCAGCGCGATAAGCGGTGCGTGAATCGGAGTCGAAATTAAGAGAGAGCTACGCGCGTCGAAGGTGTCGTTGATTACATTAGACGATTATTTTCGTTCGGAAATTTGTCATTTGGCCCCGAATAAACGCTTCTTTCGCGTGTTTGATTACACGCTCCTTTGAATTAAAAGCACGTATTTGATCCAAGTCTTAATCTTTTTTTTTATACTCGCGAGTAAATTGTATCATCGTGTCAAGTCGAATGCGCTTACTCGATTCTCAAATCAATAGCTCAAAAATTACCAGGTGCACAATGTCAGAATTAACATTGAATTTGTAATATAAATTACCAGCGGAGGCATCGGTAATGCACGTCGGAGAAAAGAACAGTTTTCGACTATCGGAATCATTCCACGCGCAGATGTGAAACGCAAATGGATTCGGTTACGCAAGCAAAAGGCGCGTGAACAAAGTAGCTGAACTAGCGCTGCATGTGTATACTAGAGAGGCTCGAGAGAGAGAGAGATCGGGATACACTTATACAAAGCTAGACAACAATATGTAACTTATATATACGCAACATATTCCGTGCATCGAGTACTCACTGATCTCATTGCATGTATACTTGATTTATGTTATTGGGCTATCTCGAAGCCTAATACGCCAGACGCAATTCGTACCGAGAAATATTTAAATTGATTTAGAAGCACTCTAAAGAGGTAAGGTATATTATTAGTACTTATGTTTTTCTCACATTTGATAAGAAATGAAATGATATAATTGAATGCTGATATTTTCATTGATACTTCTTTTTTTTTATTAATTTTGACATTATAATTGAAAAAAAAATGCATTGTGGATATAATAAGCAAAGGGTGAAAATAATGGGACCAAAGTTTAGACATCGAGAAGCACTTTGAGACTAAATTGTCTGCCTTAGTAACTTCTTTTTGCACTTTTGAATTAAGATATTTCCAAATCCTGATGCGATGAAGCAATTTCAGTGTATCGAATTCATAATTATAGCGAGCCGAAATATACGAGATATGACTTTGAAAGCCCATCGAAGGAAACCTTGTTGAAGCTAGTGTAATTATATTACAAGGTTTTACTAACAAACTGTAAATCTATAGTCGACTATAGTCAAAATTTATAGTAAAAATAAACAATTTAATAAATCACCCACATATCCTGTATGTGACGAAGATTAATTGGTTCTAGTTTTATTGAAATGTCACACTGCTAATCAGAACTTACTCTAATATATATTTATTTTAAAACATTTATGAACGATATTGTAGTTCTATTGTACATTATACCAATTCACCGTTACAGTAAAAACATTTTATAAAAATATTTCAATTGGGTAAAAGAAAATATCCATTATGATTTCAAAGGATGGATCTTGTGACACTGTACTATGAAATTTTAAAAATAACTAAAATATTTCTTATTGATTGAAATCACAGTATGTACATATACAAGATCAGTATATATCTCAAAGTGAACTTATCCAACGGAATACATCTGAATGCCGAAAGAGCGCAGCTGATCATTTCTGATGCAATTAATCGTATCAAAAGAGCGTATGTAGGTTGTTTTAACTAAAACGTACATACGTTCGTAAAATCCCGCAGTTTTATTATCCGTGCGATTCGAGCACACCGTCTAATGCTTCACTTCGAACAGCACGCACGAAGGCAGGTAAGCGCCATGCGCTTATTGACCAGACTTCACAATGAGACACGAGGAGAGAGAGAGAAAAAAAAAGAGACTAGAGAGCTTTTAATTCTCTGCAGAATGCCATCAACGCAATTTGAAATGGCGTCTGCACTATATAAAAAGAGCTGGCGATCTCTGCTGAAAGAAATCGGAATCCAGACGTTTATTCAATATAATATACCGATACTATTTTGGACTCGATCATTTCTTTTAGTAACAGTAAATGCATGTTTTCGTCCACGGAAGAAAAATCCGTATGCGTAATTTTTAAAAGCTAATCTTAGAAATCCTCATGCTTGGGACTAATTCGAAACGAATGCAAAGTTGAAATTGCCCCGATCCCCACTATACTTAAAATAAAACAAATAAAAAAAGAAGAAAGCGTGGTTCGGTTCGAGTTATACCGCAAAAGAAACAAAAATCGAGCGACTGTTATAAACAAAGGTACAGGATGAAATCGTCTGCCGTCGCAAACATAAAGGCGCGCGTGAACAAAAGAAAAAAAAAGGACAAACATTGAAACAAGTGCGCGCGTGCGAAAGGTTCAATCGCACTCGCAGTTGTGCGGGCGCGTGCGCGAGAGTGTATGTATTATTCGCCGTACGTCTCGTACACCTCGCGTATATCCCGCAAATAGATCACGGCAGATAACGTGGTAAAACGGCCCGAGAATAATGCAGCGAAACAGCGCAAATGGAGCGTAACGATAGTCGCGTGTGGCTCGAGTGTGTTCTGAGCGCGTGCGGCGCCTTAAGTGCCTTTCTCTCTCTCTCTCTCTCTCTCTCTCTTCTCTCTCTCTCTCTCTCTCTGCCATTTGCAATCGGGCCCCACTCTTTCTGCCAAGACTAGAGAGAGAAAAAGAACAGGTGCCGATCGGTGCTTGGATCCGAGACACAGACGTTAATCGCGACTCGCGCATCAATTGCAATTGGAATATGTAATTACTGGGTTTATTGCTCAGAGGCCAGCTTCGCTAAATCGAATATCTGAGAGAGGACACTGTTTCAATGTTCTGGCATTGATTTCATGTTGTAGTTTTTGTAAAACACTTTATGTATGTAATTTAATCGTTCGTATAAGCTGCATTTCAACATATTCAAACGAGTGAATTGTATTAAATAATTCTATTAATTAAATTGTTGGGTTGGTAATGTATATATTTTTATTGATAATCGAAGATCAGTTTATAATGTCTATTTTATTGGTATTCAACTTATGGCATCAAATCATCAGCTACATATTTACAATACCTAATCTCAATAAGAAATAATATTAAATTTCGAATACCGTCACCGATGGATACTCCACGAAAATAATTCCTGGTAAATTCCTGGTAAATCTGAATTTGAAGAATTTCCCTAAACTCTTGAAAGCGTATAAGATACGAGAAATATGCGTAATGATTGATAACAAATGTACTTGAAAAAAAAAGCTGATAAAAGTTAATTCCTAAATGTACCTTATCAAATACTCTCTCGAGCGATGTCGTCTTCTAAAAATAAAAGCGGTCTCGATATATATTCGCACGGGATATCGCTTGAGAATTTACATGTTCAGCGCTAACAACGCAGTAATCCCAAAAATAATCAGTCATCGGCACGAAATAAATTTTACGAAATATTATACACCGGACGCTTAGGTATATGTCGTTGTTGTCCGCGACGTAGGATTACTTTTGGATATACAATCAACAAGCCTTCCAGAACAAGTTGTGGACACCATTGGACACGATATGCTTAATTGTGCACTTACGCAAAGGGACGCAATACCGTTACGAATAAGGACCTAATATCTAATCAACTGAGGGTTGGAAACTATGTTTGCTTGTACGGTGTAATCGACGTTTTAAAATATTAAATATTAAAAAAATAAACGTGAAATTTATTAAACGATCAGAAATTAAGCTATCATTAAATCCAATTTACTAGCGGATATTTAAGCTATTCCAAATATTATAAAGGGAGTGTCAAAGTCTTATCATTACTAGTGGACTGTTTTTATCGACCGGATCCTGAATAATTAGTTATAACTAAATAAAATACTTGAAATTATGAAAATCCCAAATACAGATGATAGATCAGTCATAGACGCAGTGCGCCTGTATTTCGGATTTGTACAATTCAAAGTATTAAAAAACATATTTTAATTATAATATAAATTATTTACTTCTCGGTCGGTAAAATGTAAGGCGGATATTATATTTTTGTTGACTTTAAACCCCTTTAAATTGTACTTGTTACATATTCTTGAAATGTTTCAGTACATTACAAAATTTCCGAAATTCAGCGGCTGGGGTTAGAAGTAGTAATTGAATATCTAATTATTATGCTGTAAGTATTTTTTATTTAAAGTAGTCTACACTATTATTAGTTTAATATACTGACTTGTATAACGTATTGATCAGAAATTGAGTGTATTGCGCTATACTGACGGTACTTCACATGTACACTGAGTACCTGCGGAATGTAATATAAGAGGTCGATGCTTTATTTCACGGAATTATCATCGTGTAATACCAGGGGATACTCGTTGATCACGGGATAGAATTGGTGCAAAAAAGCTCGGTGATCAGAACCCGGAGAAAATCATCTACTCACGACTTTTTTACATAGTCTATTACTTGTCATACTTACGCATATGCAAGACTCGAGTAATATTAATTACTTTTAAAAACGAACAAGAAGGATTTCTGGTATATGCCAAGGAGTAATTTTAATAATAAATATGTTTACCTGCGTAAGAGACACTCGAATGAAAAGTGTCTTTCTTACTTTATACATATATACGCATGAGTAATGCGTCATAAAATCATACATGTAAGCTCAATAACAAAACTATGATTTTTATAATGTCTCCATTACGATTCCATAAATGCGAGGAAAAACATTATAATGCAGGCAACCGCAGGAGCGCGCCGTTTTTATTCATAAATGTACACGCGCACACGCGTACATATGCACACGCATCGCCAGCGATAAATATCGCAATAAATAAAAGTTATTTTGCGCAAGCGGAGGGGAAAAAAAAAAATCGCCGTTTACAGGTGAAATGCGCGACTCTGTCGTGGCAGTAGGTAAAATAGTGAAACACACGCGCGACCAATGCACGCAGGTGTACGACTATACGCGCACGGGCATATACTAAAATAATTGTAAGCATTAAAACTAGCCTCTGATGTCGCAATCGAAATTATGCATTTTGCCGCTCGGGCTTGCGTGTGTGTCCGTGTCTGCACCTACGGAGCGACACGCGCTCGCGCTCGGCAAAAGTAGACGCGAGACATCAAATCTTCGCTCTCTTGCGCGCAAGAGAGACAGAGAGAGAGAGAGAGACTGCGTTCTCTGCATTATAAAACGCGAGGACGAGGAAAAGCGACCGGTGCGCAATAAGAGAACATATAGACGCGCGCGCACGCGGAGAGGTCGATGTCTCGTACATAGAAACTGGCCGTTATGACGATTTCCTCCGCTACAACAGGAGCTCCGACTATGTGTATAAGTATAGGATTATATTATAACATAACGATGGCTCGCACGCTTAAAATTTATATGTATATATATTGGCCGCACCGCTGCGCGATTATTAATTATAACGCGCGGGGCCAGGGATTTCGCGACACTACATGCGGTGCAGGACATTGATCGTCGAGTTTATTACCCGAGCTATATTTTCGTGGAAAGCGAGTGCGCGCGACTGTAACGGTTAATTTATGCTAACAATTGCGCGACTTGTGTCCGCGCGGATGGCGTTATGTATTATATTGTGTAAATATACATTCCCGAGAGAGATCGGTTATCGCGATCGCGTTGATTCGCTTAGCGTTTCATCCGATACACTTTGCACTGCAGATGACAAGCTTGATTTACGAATTTTTCCCGCCTGTGTATTATATAGCATTGATATCTCTCTTACATTCGTCGCGCGGTTACACGCCATAAATTTTGCGTTGGAGCCGATGCTTGAAGAGAGAAAGAGAGAGAGAGAAACGAAGTGGAATACGTGAGATGCAAAAAAAATATATTGTAACATTAGAAACGAGTATGTAAATCGGGGCCGCCGACGCGGTGATAAAATGCTTTGGCGGGACATGGTTAACAAAAAAAAAAAAAAAAAAAGAATTGGAGAGAAAAAACAGTGCGTATAACATCTTTGATATATATCAATAAGGTGATAACAGGCGACATTATATGTAAATCGTTGAATTATTGTTAAACGCGCGGCCGAGCTCATTGGGACTGCTTTTAAATGCGCCGCTGCACACGCGCGCGCGCGCGCGCATAGCTTTAATACTTATACAAGTAGGTTATCGATGTGTCATACTCCACTTTTCAATTTATACCTCTTCTCTTCTAGCCGCGGTGCGTGCAGCGACACTGCAGCTTTGCTTTAATTTCAATATATACGATCCGAGACGAAAAAAAAAAACAAAACAAAAAGAAAAGCCAGGAGCTGTAAGCTAAGCGTTGGAGAACAAAAAATTCGATATAATTTAATCGAATCGCACAATATTGCATTTATGTTACATCACAAAGTATACGTATATACAATGCTCTAATTCGATTTTACCGTTGAAATATGATCTATATTATTTTATTTATATACGAGCTAACGCGTGTGCATGTCGTATTTCAGTCGGGGTCTATTTTAAATATTGCCGCGTGCATTCTTCGTACGTGCATTACAAAATAAACAATATTTGCATTCGAAATAAATCAATCCAATTACTCGCGATTATAATTCACGATTTATTTATTGTAATTATCTATAACCAAACCCTGTATAATCGTACCCTAAACAAATAGTTATGAATAATTATGCAAGTGTCGTTTGCGGCACGCGAACGAATTCAATTTTAAGAAAGGTAATAAAACTGTAATTCTAACGTGAAGCGTTGAGTAAAAGTAGAAATGTAATTTTTGGGATTGTATCGAATAGGTTCAAGTAGATACATGCCGAGTGCCGCAAGACACTAATCGTCAGATCGAACAACCAGTTATATATAGAATCGAAAGAGTATACGTATAAGATTGAACTCACCTTTGATGCTCTCTGAGACAGCGTCGCATCGTCCCAGGGATGATAGAAGGGCCACTAGCAGAACCAGTAGGAGCGACGTCGAGGGTAGCGATGCTGTTAGCTCCATTCCGCTGTTTCTGCTGTTGCGGCTCCGGCGGTGCCGCGCTTCTCGGGGGCATGTAATCTCGAGCTCTGCAAACAACCACAAGACAACTCACCATTAGAATCTATATATCCATGATTGCACGAATATATCATACGCGTAACGATGCTATAATGCAACTGTAAAGAAAGGCCCTTATGAGAGTCGACAGTTTATTACAAACTCGCGGATTAATCTTTGCCTACACCCTGATTGCTTACAATTATAGCCGTGGCAAATCTGTTTGCAAAACCGATTTTTAAAGTATCCGAGTTTTGAAAGTGCATTTGTATAATGCATAAGCGCATATTAGTTGAACAGTTAGTTATACGCACAGTTGTCCGCAGCTGTAGGTCGAACCGATCTCCTATATCTCGTTACTTTCCCAAAACGCGCGAGTGAGAGAGCAGCAAAATGTCAGATAAGAAGATGAAGCCACGAGGAGGTTAGCGCAGCTCACACTCGCAACGGAAACTATTACGATTTATACATTCCGGGCATTATTTGCATACAGACAAGCGAGATACATCATTCACTGTATCACAATATACATTATATATATATACCCTTGTAAGTGCAAGTGTCATATCGTATGCCCTTCATCCTTCTTTATCTCGTGTTTCTATCTCTTGCAATTCGCGTTTCACTACAATTCTCCTTCCTCGATCACGCGTCAATGAATAAATATAAGTATAATCATAAGCAGCGAGTGATTTACGGTGCCAATGAGGGAATTTCGATTGACTCTTTGGCGTGGTGATTTGTGGGGGATTAAATTGAGAGAGAAAGGGGGGTGGCGAGAGAGAGAGAACAAAGAAGGATGAATGATCGATGAGGAGCGCGTATGTATGTGCGCGCGGAAGCCATAATCCCGATACATCACGTACATAGATATACACGTGTACGATGCCGCATTACGAGGGCTGAAATTGAATTATTTTAATGACAGGCTGGTTTTCATGGGTCGCGCACTCGATGAGTATGTGGTTTTATTTGCTTTCCCTGCGCGTCTTTCTTCGCCTTTTGATTTATACTTTTTCGCGCGAACAGCGGTAAATTATGGCTATTGCCGGGCGAATTCTTAAGCGGAATAAGAACTTTGCGATATTTTGTACAAGTTTGCGCCATTGTGAATAGGTATAATCGACGAGGTCGAATAGTGATATAAAAGTGTATCGCAGCTCGCGTGTCCGTAAAAAAAATGATTTATTTTTTCCTCGCGAAGCGCGACTTTGAAGAAGATGCTAAATCATATATAGGGAGAAATTGGCGTACAGCTGGAATAACTTAAAAGAGCGTTGAAAAAAAGCTCGCTTCGTAAAAAAGTTCGAAGGTCCTTCAAAGCTATACGATATGCTTATGCGTTATTTTTGAAGAATTGCCGAGAGAATTTGGTATACAATGGTATATATTCGAATCTGCGAGGGTGGATTTTAACGTACAATACATGTTGTGCGCCTCTCTCATTAATGTTTTGCGAATAATAATTCGAATCGTTTCGCTGCCTGGATGCTATTGTGCAATAGGAGACAGCTTTGTAGCGTTCCAAAAAAAGACCTTGGGGAAGTCAGGGGGGAGAGAGAGAGAAAAGAAGGAAATATATAGAAGTTTCCTCGGCTGCACACATTTGACATGAATGAATGTTTGTTCTACGATCCATGTCTCGAGTCATGCCAAAAGTGCATTTTATATATTCACGGAGCGTTCCATAAATTTATATGAATGTCTACTTGGCCGCCATATACAAATATACGTGTGTGTGTACTGGATAATATAGAGAAACACAGCGAAGGCAGCATTTGTCGAGAGTACGTATATCCCGCGTGTACATATAAAATACATTTTTGGCATATAGCATGGAACATCATTCGTTGGATAAAGACAGTGAAATTTTTCTCTCTCCGCTTTATATTCCGAGATCTTTTATGACCCACTATTACGCATAGCTACTTCGCTCGAAGTAAATTTTTAATTGTGTCGATTAATATCATGCTATACGGAATTCTTCGTGTTTTTCAAATGTTGAGTTTCACTACAGCCCGCAATCAATGTCTAAAATTCATTTATCTATGCTGCCGCACGCGAATTGCTCATTTTATACACAAGATTTGCGCGGTTTCATAATTTTTATTATTAATTAAGGAAAAGGGGACTCTTTATCGTTCGTTTAAGCTCGATTCGCGGAAAATCAACCCTAGTAATAACAATTTTTAATTATGCAGATTGGTATGAAAAGTGTATAGAGATTGCGAGTGTATCGCTATAAAAAAAGAGCAAATAGTACGAACGTGATTATGAATCGCGTATGTTAAACGCGTGTATTTATATATTCTACCGCGTGAATCACAAGTAGAGTGTTTTTTGGGGACGCACGATTAACGAAAGCTCCCTGACTAGACACTACCCGCAGTGACTCACCGCAGTTATCCGTTTTATTTCTCCTTTTTTCTTTATCACTCTAACAATAAGACGCGCGTTACAGCATCCTGTGTCATTGCGAGGCGCTGTAAAATCATATATACGTGAAAACATTAAGAAATCGATCGTCAAATCCTAAGAACTGTCATTAAAACACATTCCCCATCGCATATCTGCGAACGAGTCGCGGAGATGCCTTTGTAATTTACGATAATTATACGAAATTCCCTTCACAAGCATGTATGCATACCCGCGTATTGTATATCCCTCTTATATACCGCTAAATGGAGTATTTAAATGATATACGACAATATTGTCTTGCACGGTACGAGCGTGGCGCTATATACTCATAAAACCAAATGACTAATTCCAGGTGTATCAGCGATCATGAAAAATGATCTTTCCTTTGCGATATACTACAATCAACTATAAGAGACTCAGTGATTGATGAATCTACTTAAAGAGTACCGATCCATCATGAAATTATATTCTTCCAAAAGAGCGTATCACAACGATACTTCCGTCAGACTATCAACAAAGTGCGCCGCGCGCACGTGCGAGTGCAGTCCCCTAACCCCTCCTCTCGATCCTCGAGGTCTTAAAACCACGGTTACATAAAAAAAAAAAAATTTCAAATCAGCCTGCACGCTATATAAGCGATTAGCTCAGCTGCACTAGAAACACGCATGCGAAAAAAAAGATGCTGCACTCGCACTCGCGCTCTTTGCGCAATACGCCGATATATATATACAGCAGAGGATAAGGAGAATATTCTCATAAAACGCAAGCGCCGGCAAAAATCGCCGATCGATCTGCACCGATTACACACACACACACACACACACACACACACACACACACACACACACACACACTTTGCAACGTGATTTCCTCGCTGTTGCCGCTCACATAGGCGGTGTATTACTTTATTATATACCGCCGCCATTATACAGCGACGATTACGCGGCTCGCGTATAAGCGTATCGGCATCGAGCGGGCTTTTAATAAATCGCGCTGATTCTGTATCTCGCGGATTGTCGGTTAATTATGGCCAATTGATTCGACCTTTTGATCGAACGAGGCATTTCTTGCCACTGCTGAAGTCGTTTTTTTTTTCTCTCTCCTTTTTTCTTGCACCGTACACACGCTCAAGCTGTCTAGAAGAGACCTTTCACCAACTCTGGTGCAGCTCGATTTCTTTGCTTTGTCCACGTGTATAGTCCCCTTGAAAAGGTGGCCGTTAGAGATGGCCGCTTCTCTCAATAAGCTTCTTCTTCCTTCTGCGGCCATCGTTGAGTGCGTAAGACGCACGATTTTGCGTATAATGTGTATATGCTTGGCAGAGCGTACGATCTCGCGCGCGATTTTACAATGGACAACGCGTCGAAGAATGAATTGCGCATACGCGCGACGAGCTGATCAGAGATTTTTTTCTATTCTCTCTCTCTCTCTTCGGAGAGTGAATGCGATACCGCTAAGAGATTATGGCTGACGAGATGAAGTTCGCGAGGCATAAACAGTCTGTGCAGTTGCGTTGATCGGTTGTCTCACTCTCTCTCTCTCTCTCTCGTTCTTTTCCGATCGATCGATTATTTTATAGATTATAGGGAGATTTATGGTCTTGCGTTTAATTAACAATGTATTAGCTGGTTCGAAAGGTGAATAAGAAATGTTGCCGCGTTGATTTTTGAGCGTTAACAGCTTTATCGGCGGTGTGCGAGCATGTTTTTTTTCTTTTCCCCGCTGTTGCTGCAGAATCCCTTTTTTGTCTTCTCGCTCGATACCGCGGCGGGCGGTAAAAAATTTTAATTAAAGCCTTTTTTTTTTGCAACTGAAACTTTATGATTAATGCCTCGTTGAGAATGTTAAATAGCCGAGATAAGACCGTTGTAACCGTTTGTTTGTACTATTTTGCACGCTCGTAAATAGTGCGCGTCTAGTTCTTGAGACCTTCTTATATAAAATAATCACCGAGTAAACTCTTGTGTATTTGAGCGAAAGAAGGATATACGCATCAAATTCCGAGAGAAATCTACGAAATTTATATACGATCTCTTCATGTACATGCAAAGACGTTTAATTTAAACAAAAATTCACCTCTCAAAGCAAATATTTAAAAGAGGACGAGTGAATCTTAGCCTGCGCTATTACATGTGTAAGTACAAACAAATCATAGAGAGGGAATCACCGATTCCCAATCTTAGCCAATTAAATCTTTCTTTATACATAATGTGCGCGTCTGTTATTAAATTATTAAATATCAGATAAATGAAAATGGTATTTTCGCAGTCGAGTACCTATCGAGGCACACAAACGGAACGCATGCAGAACTCTATACATATACTCAAATAAGGTTCAGCTAAAGTCAAGAAGAATTTAGCGCCGCCAAAACGAAGGGCAGCACCAGCCGCGAAACCGTGCAATTGCAACGGCCGGACCTCCAAGGAGAGAGCGTCCGATAAAAGAAAAACAGCTGTCCGGACACGCGCGCAAAACATTCTCGTCCAGCAGCCCGGCAATCTTCATAGCGGTATATACGGTATGAAATCGATGCTCGCCGCGCGCGCGTTTCCCGCGATAACGAGAAGCCGGAAAATGATAATAAGAGAGACATAAGTCGTATGAGCAAGAGAGCAGAGAGAGAGAGATG
This sequence comes from Megastigmus dorsalis, assembly GCA_900490025.1. Classification (NCBI taxonomy): domain Eukaryota; kingdom Metazoa; phylum Arthropoda; class Insecta; order Hymenoptera; family Megastigmidae; genus Megastigmus; species Megastigmus dorsalis. The sequence goes on from UELU01131594.1 coordinate 52,875, forward strand.
GACGGAAGATAGCTCGGGAGAGCGAAAAATTCGCAACGTAACGCTCGGCGTGTGCGTGCGCATCGAGACTATATGCCGAATGCTCGATCGGTTCTTGTAAATGCGTTTCGCTTGTTATGCCCGCAGGGCAATTTGAACTGTAACGAAGCTTTTTATTTGCCACTCGGACGAATCTTGCTGTATAATTATATATAAATAGTGTCTTCGTGCAGTGGAATTTTTTCAAAAGGTCATATTTGTGCGAAACTTTAATTTTATAGGAAATTACTTTAATCAGAGCTGACCGACTTATTCTACGAGCATTCCTTTTAAAATCCACTAATACCTTTGAATATTTATTGTTCATCGATAAATGTGGTTATTAAATTGATTTTTTTTTGTTATCGGAAATGTTAAAATAACGAGGATCTTTTATTTTAAATGCTTCTATAACTCATTATTATTTCTTGTCCTTTTACACCAAATATCGATATATCCGTCTACCGAATAATTCTGTTGATAACGTATAAAGATTGAAAAACAAACATTCCGGATGAAATTCACAAAAAGCCAAAAAAGGGTTACAGGAGTTACGGTAAAATCGCGAGAGAAAAAAGAAGAAGGAAAGAGAGAAAAAAGAAGAGACGCGTCGATCGAGAGAGAGAGAGAGAGAGAGAGAGAGAGAGTACACGAGGAAGATGCAAAAGCGAGCGGCAAAAGAGCAGCCGCCGCGCGTGCGACCTGAGAGAGAGAGGAGGTCGTATCCGTATATATATATATATATATGTATATAGGCGCGGCGGCGCGATGCACCTGCGTAAGCGCGGTAGCATTTCTGGCGAAGAAGCGGACGCGGCCGGCCGATATTTAAATGGTCAATTAACGCGCCAGGGAGAGGACGTCGAGCTCGTCTGCAGCCATGGACAATTCGGGAAGATCCGAGTGTGTATTCGCATCTGTCGAATATATATCTTTGGAGCACTGCGCCTCCATGTCTGTCTCTCTGCATCGGCTGTGTGTCTATACTGCACTTTCTATTTCGCTGCATTCTAGTAACTCGTACTTTGTTTCTCTTTATCGATCTTAATAATCTCACAGGTGTTTATAGAGTTTTTAATTGACTTAGGCTGCCGATTTAATGAGATTTAAAAGAAAATTAAAGTGTCTCTTTAGCGTATATACGAGTCTCAATTGTGGATAATACCTTTACGAGTTGACGTCGAGTAGCTTCCTCTCGCGAGCGTTTAATAAAATTTAATCACATATACGCTTACATCCTATTAGTATTCAATTCCAATGTTTTCTTTTCTTGTATATCCTTGCGCGCAAGCAAGCCTATAACAAATACAGAAATAAAAGAAAAAGATAAACAACAACTCCTTTAGTTCGCTATTAATTATCCATTAATCGACTGGAGTCTAATGTTTGCCGTTTAACTTTTATATTTACGATTTCTTTGACTTCGATGTTTTCCCAGCTTGTGTCTGTTTTCGTCGCGTAATTATGAAACGACTCTCGGCGAGTTTGTTTCTTGACTCCGGCGCGCGCTTATAAAGCAAAAGCCGATAATAAAGCATCTTTCATGTTTACAATCCGCGCTTACAAGTATTTCCATGTCACCCATCATACGTTTTATCAGTTTTCCCTTTTTTTCCTGTCTTTTTTTTTTTTTTTTGATTAATCGCTCTATGTGAATTACGCACTTCCACTTCATTTATTAAATGCCGTGCATTTGTTTGTAATGTTGAAAATTATTCAAATCTCGCGTTCTCGAATATACGGCATTTGAATTTTCTTCGAGATGTATAGAATCTCAGTGATCTCTCTTAATCTACTTATAGCGATCGATCTTCTAAATTTTTATGACGTAATAATAAAACACAAAAAATTATACACATCATCGTAAAAGACACACTCTTCCCATTTCCCAAGAACTTCTCGAATAGCGAATGTCGTTATATTCAGCAACGGCCAATTAAAACCTAGCGGGGTCGAGAGAGAGAGAGAGAGAACTCGCGGCACTAAAATAAAGAAATCAATCAAAAATCAATCTCCTTCCTCCTCCGACATCTCGTTTTCTGGTCCTCATCTACGTACTTGTCCATCCGCCTTTGTGTACAATGCCTCGTATAACAATCTACATCTACTCTTTCCCTCGGCCTTTAAGCTTTTGTCTCTCGCGCGCGTCTTCTAAACGCACATACACACACGTACAGGCGTATTCTCGTCTATTTTTCCTGTGTCTCACTAGAGAGTAAGAGAGTAAGAGTAAGAGAGAGACAGAGAGAGAGAGAGAGAAAACGCGAAGGACATGCCGGTATCTCTATATCGCCTCGAGGTCGAATCTCACGAGAATCTCTACTGCGAGGAGATGGCCAACGGCCAATTAACGACCTCTTTCCTATATAGCATGTATATATGAATAATATGTATACGTTATATACGTACGTATGAATACGTCTTCTTACGCACGCGAATGCTAACGTTTGGCTCTCGACGCGTGCTGTACTTACGTATATATGTTTTTCTCTGTCTCTGGCACGTCTATCGTGATACATACGCCTGCACGCACATCAACTGTCGGCCGAACGAGAGAGAGAGAAAGAGAGAGAAAGCGTATATAAGTACAGCGAAATGTCACTCGCTACTCGCAGCAATTTTAATCGCTCGCTTCTCCTTTACATCTACCTTCTTTTATTGTACTTGAATCCTTTTCTCCTGTCCCACTCCCTCTCCTCTCTCTCTCTCTCTCTCTCTCTCTCTTTTCTACGGTATTGATAAAACGCTTACTTGCGCGAGCTAAAAACTTTATTTCTGATATTTCAATTGCATATTATACGTTGACACTTCAATATTAAGATATAAAAGTACGGATTCTTTATGGAGTCGTAACCAAGATTTTAAATATTTATTTAATGTTCTGCTGTACTGCACATAAACATTATAAAAATTTAATAGTATTTTCTATTCTCATAATATATTAATGTAAATATTCCATTAAGTCAAAACTCAATCTTTTCATATCTTCTTATTTTCTCTTTTTGTGAATAAATATTTAAATTTTCAACGTCGATTTATACACTGTAATGCGCAAATTATGCAATTGTTCATGACAAATTTCCAATTATTAATTATTAGTTATTTATAATGTTTAAACTTCAGTAAAATTCAAGTCGATTAATGAGCCATACACCTATAAACAGGCTCGTAAATTAATTTGTATAATTACGGTAGAAAAATGTTCAACAAACACGTTTAATTTGATTTTCCATGAGAATTTACGCCTATAATATGAAATTTTTTCACTCGTTATGTAAAAGATTGGTTTTAAGATTTTTACATATTAATAAAAGTTATCTAACAGGGCAAGTTTGAATTTTAATTTCAATATCTTAATACTTATGCAAAAATTAATTTTATTTTGTATATTTTAGATAAATTCGATAATTATTTCACGATGATAATTACTTTACATAAATTGTTGTTAAGAAAAATTGAGGCATCACGTTTAAAAAGAAAGTAATAATTGGATTATATTAATTTCAAAAAATCTTCATATTTATTATAACTCAGTATAACGATCGAGAGAAATTGGCCAATCTTATAAATATTTCATTTCACAGATCATAACCACTCTTGAAATAAGAATTTTAAATTTGTTATAGTGGGAGTTTATAAATTTTTACTATATAACAATCAGTAAGACTAAACAGTATTAATGGCTAAAGCATTTGTTTATCACGTTAATAGATGATATCAACATACAAAAATTTGTTTAATCTTTACTAACCCAGTTCATGTTCATATAAGAATGGCAAAACTGATGTCATAATAGTATAATAATCTAGACCGTTTCCGTAGAAAAACGCGATTGATAATAGTAGCAGTAGGAATTTTCAAAACTCATTCACAATTGCCATTCCGCCAATCGATCTCTTTTGCTCTGCGTCGAAGAAGTAACGGCATCTTTAAAATTTTCTCAAAATTGTCCCACTGGTGGTCACGAAAAAAGCAGCAACAAAAAAATCTCATACCGACTGAAAGAAAAAAAAAGAAAAAGAAAAGAGAAACACACGCAACAACTCCGACTTACGGCGATCAACTAATATAAGAATTTGAATTTCCATTAACCTAAATAAAAGCGACGTTCGTCAATAATGGTATTCCCAGAAAGGTCGTCCAAATCCTCGAACAAGACAAGCGCGCGAATAAGAAAAAAAAATAAACGCGCGCACACACACACACACACACACAGCTTATATACGCATATCACCAAGAGATTTATCATCTCTCAACGCGAGACGACGACGACTCTCTCGAAAATGCATACGGAGCAGCAGCTCGCGCATATAATAAACTATGGAAGGCGCCAATAACGGAGAGCGTGGAAAACCTTCCCGCCAGATATTCCACGGAATCGACCTATAAAGGAGGCGGATCCGCTACGGCGGCAACGACGACGACGACGACGACGACACTTGGCAGGCCAAGGAGCTTCCATGCACACACTCTGGCGTGGAGAGCGGAATCCGATGTGTGTTGCAATGCCTCATCTTAACGCATTCATAAATTTCTTTTATATACGCAGCTCGCGTGTGTATATATGTGTATACTCTGTCGCACAATGCAGGAGAGAGACGAACAAGGCGAACGAGACGAGACACGACTACACGAGTCTCCGTGTCTGTATGTGTGTATGCGCGGCTTTAATGTAGAAAGTAAGTGGTGGTGGTGGTGGTGGTGGTGGTGATTGTGATGGAAGGGCAGACAGTCTTGCGGAGACAGGTTTTCATACGTGAAAATCGCTACCGACGCTCGCGCACCGAGTGAGCTGCAGGTTTCGTCTCTCAGCCATGCACACGCACACCTTCGTCTCTTGGGCTCGTCGTCGCTTTTTCGGAAACGCGCGACCGTGGGAAATGTTCTCCGACACCGCCGTGTGGTTCTTCGCGATGACCCGTAAATTCTTTTATTTTCTTAATTAAATAACGAAAAGGTCAAGATCCGTTTCGAATTTTATTTATGGAAAGTGTGCTTATGAAATTTTCCAGGTCACTCGCTATAATATCGAAAAACAGTTTGTCGAGAAAATTCTGTTCATTGTTATTTATAGGTTTGTACGTTTGACCATTAAGTATATGGGTATATATCTAAAAGGCAGATAAAAATAACCTTTGAGTAAGAAACCTGTTTAATTAACTTTCTTACTTTGGATCGACTGCATTTTTCAAAAACACTGTATTTAGCATTAATTTATTTGATAGATGAATACTCGAGCTACTGGATTAATAATACATTAATCATTTCATAATGCGTTATATTGAAAAAGAAAAATTAATTTATCCGCGATTTTGTAACTATCCAATTAGCAATGAAGAATTCGAATTCACTTTTGCGGCCCATTCGGAATTTAGTTTATGGATTGCAAAATGATGTCGTATAGCGCAGGTGTTGAAAAATCTACATCCGAGCGAAATTTTGCAGTGTTATATGATGATAAAAGCACACATGTCATAGATGTAAATTATATTGGAAATGGTTTTCAATCTTATGGTCATGTTTTGAGAGCATGCAAGTCATGTAAGGAAGGCTTTGATTCTTGCACAATATTAACAGTAAATCATTCTAATACTAGAGTTCGATCTAAATAATTTTTACTTGATTTGGGATTTTAATAAACTAAATAATTGAGACATTACTCTTAGAAGTATTAAACAATACGACATGATCTTATTTTTCATTACAGCTACTTATATATAAACAACAGTTAATATTTGTAGAGACAGTATATATGATTTCCTATATAGAATTGTCACGTTTAAAAGTGAACATTAATAGCTCGATATATTCATTTCTCAAAAATCAACAACGGAAAAAACCTTACTCCCCGGCATCTGTAAATAAGAAATGCAAACTTTCTATAATAAAAGGCGCGTACAATATCACTCGGACAGCAAAAAGACAACTCAGTTACAACAGTCCACGATTCATTCAAAAAAGCCCCAAACAGCCCGCTCTTCCTCCTTTTTCTGCCAGCATAGAAACAGTTGTCGTCATCGCGGAGGCAAGAACTCGCAGAAAAGAAAATAGACGCTGTGCGTCGTCGGGTGTCTCTCTCTCTCTCTCTCTCTCTCTCTCTCTCAGACGCGTGCCGCTCAGCTGAGGAGAAAATCAATTATGCGATTTTGAGGCGAAAGCGAATCGCGCGCGCGCCCCGAGTTTCGTTCCCGATCAATCGCTCCTCGTCGACGGCATGTATATAAACGCGCGCCGCGAAATCCGGACTTTCCAGTTGCTCGACGACGACGCCGCTGCACTCGGTATACGTACACCGCGCGCCCGGCCTACGTAATTGCGCCTTTAGCTACTTCTGTACCTGTGTTTCTCTCCCTCTCTCTCTCTATCTCTCTGTTCCTTTTTTTTTATACTTCGCGCTTCGAGCCTGACTGATTGACGCGTGAAAAACAGTCCGAGCACTAATGTAGTGCATCGCGGGTGACGCGCGATGTTGGTAAGTACTTTTGATCGACTCCCGTGATGCCTTGTTTCGCTCTATTAAAGGATCTTGGACGAGTCATTCTACGCGGTTTGTCGGATGCTACACGTAACGTTTATCGCTCGATTTCGCGACAATTGCGGTCTTGAGGTCTATGAACTTTTTCCAACGGTTGAAATATGTACAGAGAGTCGTGAAAATGTTAAAATATCATAAACTGGCCATCTTATGCAGATTCAACAAATTTGCTTTTTATTTATCAAGCAATGCGGTATAATTTTAATTAATTTAAATTAATCATTATGAGTGATAGGCTGGAAGTACGGGCGCAGACTATAATCTCTAATAAATTCTCGCCGAAACCACAGGCCGGGGCTCTTCTTGCGCTTCGAGAAGCATTCGTCGAACACAGTTAGATTTCTCCTGCAAACGCGCGACTCTCAAGCGAGTTCCTAGTAAAAGATCGTTAAAATATAACCGAGCTATGAGCGGCATCTTAAATTAATTAACGCGCCGGCCCAAACTTAATTAACGCCCCTAAAAACAATGTGTGTATATATATGCGATAGAAGGAATATATAGTCCCCCGTATAGATATAACTGCGCGTCGTGGAAAAAAAAGAAGAAAAGGAAATATAAAGGAAAAAGAAAAAGGTATCGGTCTCCCGTCTCTCTTTGTGTTGTGACCGCGGGCCAACGCGTTGTTGTCCATATGTATGTATATGGGTAAAGGAAGATGCCTCGCGAGTCAAAGAGGAGTACGGAATTCGTGCGGCGCGCGCGTCTTGCTGAAACGCGACTTTTTCTACTGGCGTTCTTCGTTCGCTTTGTGCTCAGCTCTCTCCATCTCTCTCTCTCTCTCTCTCTCTCTCTCTTTCGACTTTGTCTCTACTTCCTTTCTTTTTCTTCTGGCGTTTCATGCGTTAGGCCTTTTCAGCAGCCTCGTATACCGTAGTATTATGGGCATTTTTTTAACGGGTTAAAATAAAATTTTTTATTTCTTCGCCATGTTATTAGCGACTTTTAAAGTAAACAGAGTCGCGATAATCTGCGGTTAAAACCTCGGAATATATACATATATCTTGTTTAAAGCGTTTAATAGTAGATAAGAACCACGCGAGTAAATTAAATTCACTCCTTCTCATAGATTTATTTAGCTTCTTTCGAGCTTGTATTCATTCGAATTAAAAAAATTTAAAGACTGCGCGTGTGTGTGGACGGCGATGAAAATGAAGAAATCGCTCGGGATGTGAAAGAGCGACGCGGGAAAAAGTCAATAAAAAGTCATTTGGAGGCGTAATTACGAGATGTGCCGCTTCGATGTGTGCATCTACCCTATTTCATCATAATTGTTGAGCGATGCGCATCGCCAATTAATAAAATTATACTCATTAAATGCAACGAGCGTTGGATCATATATATATATATATAGCGGCAACAAGAGCATCCCCACACAATGTAAATAACGATTTAAATACGTATAGCGCACAATAGCAATTTGTACGCGAGCGCATCAACTTTATAAGCTGGCATATCCGCGATAAGCGCGGTAATGATTCTGAATCGATAACGAATATATCCCCGAATGTGCAGCTTGAGTTGGCGCGCCTGCAGAGGGACATTGTAATATATATGTGAAAAGGGAGAACGCAAAAAAAAATTAACAACGCGGGATTGAGTCGTTATGAAGTCCGAATAACGACGACACATCATTCGGCTATTTGATTGAGTTTTCAGTTAGAATGAGTTTATCTTTCTCTCGGGCACACGTGTGTTTTATTGCAAGCGCGCGGCGGTCATTGGACGTGTACGGACTCGAGTGCGGTGGAACCTCGGGCGAACGATAAGTGAACATCTCCTTATCCTCTTCCCCTTTTCCTTATTCCCTACTTTCGTATAATTTCTCTTATATTTGTCTTAATTTTTCTGTCTATTTTTCTTTCATTTCGTTCCAAAATTATGATCATCTTATTTACTGCAGGATGAAAAGCTTGTTATTTGACACTGTATACTGCTGGATTTATAGCTGATTTTTAATCATCGAAGACCAGGAATTATTAATTTCTTTCAATAACATACAATTAAAATTTGTTATTCTCATTTCAATTATAATTATCTATGTTTCACTCAGTAATTTACTTGAATTACATCTATTGTCTCTGATTTGGAATTATTGTCTATTTTTGCACATATTTCATACGCGTATCAGCTGCTTCATCAATGTTTAAAATTTTTAAATAATAATGATTACTTAATTCGAAAAATCAGAAGGTTCGGAAAGTTCGGGAATTTTTAAGCGACAATTATTACGATAACAAGAGGCATTGAATTGTTTACAGCTAAATGTTCTACGAACTCGTGTGATGAAAATGAAAAGTATATATCTGCGACATTGCAGAAAATTGTCAATGCAAACGTTTAATTCTTTAACATAATCGGGACATTCCTTGCATTTACCAGACTTAACGCTACTAGATAATTCAATAATATCTATTGTACACAAGTATTGCTTATACACACCGCCAATATTATCTAAAGCAGATAATATAAAGGAAAAATAATTGAGAATCGTCGTTATAAATTTTCTATGATAGAAATAAAAACAAATTTTTAAGTTGATAGCGCAAGCAAGTCTAAATTTGCTTCGCAGCCAGCCTAAAAGCTGCGGGCTCGTCTAAATCTACAAAATCAATACAGCTATTCCTTTGATCGGCAGGAAAGGCAGAGAGAGTCGCAAAAAGTCAATAGCCACATGGCGAATACCTCATCCTCCTATCCCGCGGTCCTCTCTCTCTCTCTCTCTCTCTCTCTCTCTCTGCCTCACGTATACGCTTTTACGAGTGGCTGACGTCATTGAATTCGGCACAGAGCGGCACTCGCAAGACATTACAATAACATTATGTAGGAACTTCCCCCCCTTCTCTTGTATATACTGGCGTTCTTATCGAGCCGTTACATTATATACGTACTCTTTCCATTTGGGATTGCGCCGCCGCGCTTCGCCGGCTTCTAATTGAAATCGTTCGGGCCACTTTGATTTACGATTCTCGCGCGTGCGATGTCGCGCGACTCTTTCCTCCGAGGGTATAATTTTCGTGCCTCGTGCATCGCGATTCAACGATTTGTTTTCATGGACGGTGTGTGTATCGACTCATATACATATATATACGCGCGTATAGCGTACAGTTTTGCGTAATTGCAAGGGGGGGAGGGGGTGAAAAAATTGAAATATCCTGTAAAAGCGACGCGCACCGATCGCCGCGATATTTATATACGCCGCTATTCGGTGAGTTAAGGGGGGGGACGGAAATTTCGGGATTCGGCAATGTTTGCTTTGTTTTTGCTTGCGCGAGAGTTCGCGTTGATACAAAACGACGAGTGGCTTTCCCCTCTCCTCTCTCACTCTCACACACACTCACACACACTGCGAAATTAAAAGACTTTTAAAGGCGATAAAATAGCTATTAATCTGTCCGATTTAATAGTGACGAGCTATACTTTTTTTTTTCGCGTCCTTTCCATTTTGCAAAATAAATAATTGCGAGGCTGCAGCGTAGAGTGGTTGCGGCCTCTCTGACGTCAAATTTTCCAAAGCGATTTCAAGAATCTCAAGAACGCGATTGTGGATGGCGATCGGAGGTAGCGGAGGGAAGGGGGGGGGGCGAGATTCTGGGATAATAAATCTTTGTGGTAATATTATTTAACTCGACTATTGTGATTGTCGACAAACCGAAAATAAGAATTTATTAATTTACGACGGCTCCGGATCTTTTTGTAAGATCTTTTAAGAGGATTTGTATAATATCCAACTGCGCCAACATTTTTATGCGCATTAGGTGGATTAATTTTGTTTTATAAGATTAGACGACGAGCGATATATAGGATCGAGGAATGTAATTAAACTATCATCGTTCTTTAATAAAATCTGATGGCATCAACCTTTATTCTTGATCTTGTTTACCGATACTATCGCCAATGTTATTGTGACCCTCTGATTTTTAAGAGCCACTTAGTATTCGTTCATTATTTCTGCGATGATGATGCTCATATACGTAGAATGTCATTTCTTAAATTATGTAAACGATCTACGGTAAAGTATCAAACGGTCTGGATAAACAGTTCCTAAAAGTCAAAGTTAAATATGTTTGCCCATGGTGATTCTGGCATTATCGATTCTGTATATAGCTTTTATAACTAGCTTCGATATACTCGAATGTGTAATCAAATGTCTTTTTCGTGATTTAGATAATACGTTTTATTGACGAACTATAAAGAAATTGATAGGACAGCTATAAAACGAAAGAAAATTTATATGGCGTATAAAATTGACTTATTTTTATGACAAAACTCATAGATAATTAAATTGGTCATAATATTTAACGAATTGCCCAACGAATGGAATAATGTATGAAGAAATGAATATATTTAAATGGTCCGATAATTAATGTTGTAAATTTATCGGTGTTGTATAAAAAAAAATTAATAAACACTAAGTGAAAATATCAACATAGTACATAAAATTGAATATATTAAAAATAATCGGATTTGATTTAGCGTTTGCATAAATAATAATCTCACTAAATTTTTAATATTCGAACAATATTATGTAACTTATGGTTTTATACCGCCAGGGGACAGAATCGCATAGCATTTCCTATCAAACAAAATTTGATTAACCATGCACTGTATTCAATAAGAAAAATTCTTTTTTATAAAAATATCTAAAAGTAACTTAACAATGAATTCATAATTATTAGTGACTTAAAAATCCTTATTGCTATTACACTGATAAGTAAATATACTTTGAAAATTTCAAAATTTCAGCCGAGGAATATAGTTAATCATTTTGCTTTGTTACACAACAATTTTATTGAAAAGGCCGTACAAGCATCTCAATTCAATAAAACTCTATAGTTATCTTATTTATAATGTTATGTAAGATATAATTAGATATAATCGATTTTATTGTAAATCATCCGTGAGCAATTGAAAATTGACCGCAATGAAATATAACAATCATATCCCGATAAGATTCAGTTAGACTCTACGTACACTCTTTCTATGCTTTTCAAAATTACTTTCTTAAATGGTACTTTGTTAAACGGTAAAACGGTCAAGGTGGTACTCCTCGGGATATATAATACTCTCCACGCGAGAGCTCATTTTTAGTCAATTGTTCAAGATGACAAAGGGAACGGCGACGTTATACTCGTTTCCTCTACGTGTAGCGAAGAGCTGCCAAGTCGTTTTCGATTTGCGCATATATGACATGCAGAAAGTGAGTTGACACACGCGGCTCCCGAGGCTCGTATACGCGCGTGCAAGATGATGACTCTCGTAAATTGAAGTGATTATTCACAAGTTTTTGGCAATTGTTTCAACTTCACGAGCAGTTCGCGTGTGTATATATACATATATACGTGTACCATATACATACATTTATTCTTGCACTTAAACCGCTATTTATTTATATATTTTGATTATATGAAAATCGAGCATGGCGAAGAATATTTCAGGAAGACATTGGTAATTTACTTTAACATAGAGTCCAAATATGAATGAAATATTAACGGAATTTAGTTTTTTGTTAAGAACAAACGAAATTTCTTTTGTAAAGAGAGGCACACGCGTACAGTCAGAAGCTTAAATTTAGTTCGTGTGTTATTGCTTTATGAAGGTTTTTTCATAAAGTGAGTTTCTTCCGCCTCGACACCAGTAGCCATATACGTATGTACAAGCTCTTCCGAATACACACGGCGTAATCGTGAATATAAAAGAAGAGAAAATTGCGTATAACAGCTATACTGCGATCGCATTATTATATTTCTTCCTCTCTCTCTCTCTCTCTCTCTCTCTCTTGCTCTCTTATATACGCGCACCAGCCACATGCGCGCACAACACTGATACGAGTCATGCGAGAAGCATACGTAGAATCAGAGAGAGAGAGAGAGAGAGAGAGAGAGAGAGAAAAAGGCCAGTAGAGAGCAGTGTACGAAACACCGAGATACACCGATAGATAAAACTCGGAGACTGAGAGAGTGAGAGAGAGAGAGAGAGAGAACTCGATATAAAAGAGAAGGAGAGAAAGATTGTGAAGAAGAAGAAGAAGGGAAGACGAGAGCTGCGTCCGTTCAGTGTGTTGGCTCGTCTCTGCGTGGCTTCGAGCTCTCAGAGAGAGAGAGAGAGAGAGAGA
>UELU01131595.1:0-15270 GCA_900490025.1 Megastigmus dorsalis
ATATATATGTGTGTGTGTGTGTGTGTAAAATAAAGCATAGGTTTGCGTGTTACTTTTTGGTTTGGCCCATTTTGACTTTTTGCAGTCCTGCTATTAGGATGCTATATATCTGGAAACATCTTTTTTTTTCGTATAGTCGATGGATAGATATATTTTATTTTCCGTTTTTACACGAATTTTTATTCGAAACAAATGGTTTTTTTCACAGCTTCCTGGAAAATAAATCATGAAAAAATATATATATATATAAATTTCCATTTTTTCGTTCTCTTAATGAAAATTTGCACTCTCGTAACACCGAACTTTCAGTTCTACACGTTTCCCACATTATCCACTCCAGCGGTAAGATGCTAAAACTCCTTGATAACCCTTTATCACTTCATTAAATTTCACCACCGATGCAACAGGACTGAAATATTTTATTATTAACAATATCCGCGTCACCCAACGACGTTCTTCCACAAAATTTTTTAATACATCGTAAAGAAAGCAAGCCGTCGCACCCCTCAGCTTTAATTAAAAGAAAAAAAGAAGTATTTCCCCAAAATTCACTTTTACACCAAAAAAAAAAAGGTTCGTCCCTTCGCCGATAATCAACCTACATATAACATTCGCGCTCGCAGCGTTATTAAACAGCATCGAAATTATACAGTCGCCGTGAAAAATAAAAGCGACACACACACACACACACACACTTATACAGACCCTCGCGATCGGTATATATATATGTATAAAACAGAGAGCTGCGACGAGGCAAAAAAAAAAAAGGTACAAAAAAGCCGCAGTACTCGCGCACGGTGGGACTAATAAGGAAAAGGAAAGGAGCGTAGCGGTCGCCTCGTTTATTATATACAGTCGGCGCCCGGAATAAGTTAACAGGTAAAGCCCGTGCGCCGCCGCCGCCGCCGCCGCCGCCGCCGTTGATATCTAAGCACGCACACAGAGTCGCATGGCGCGCTCGCGCGGCCAACTCTTACACCCGCGTGCACCTACACACTCGCGTACACGTGCTCGCCGCCGCGCAATATTCCTCGCCGATCCCTACCTCCCGCCCTTCCCGTCCACCCCGTCCCGCCACCTCCTCCTCCTCCTCCGCTTCCGTCCCGTCGCGTTATTATATACACACACGCGTATATATATATATAGTCCTCGCTCTCTTGGTCACCCTTTTCTCTCCCTCTCTCTCTCTCTCTCTTTCTTTTTTTACTTTTTCCTCTCGGGCGCGCGCGTCAGGCGAGTCGCTGCTTTGCTGTGACGTAACGCGCGCGCGCGAGAGAGAGAGAAAGAGAATGCTAACGCCCTCCACCTCGTCGCTATACACACACACAGACACTCGCGAGAGAGAGATGGACAGAGAAAGAGAGAGAGAGAGAGAGAGAAAGAGTCGTTAAGGATGTATGGCCTGTACAGCCAACGCGGAGAATAATATCGTGTGTGATAATATCGTGAGTGAGCGCGACGCAAGCGGGGTGTGTTACTGCTGCTGCTGCTGCTATAGGAAAAGAAAAGAAAAAAAAAAGAAAGAAGGTCGATATAAGTTAAAGGGGAAAATCGTTTGTAAGAGAGAGAGAGAGAACTTGCACGAGTGGCTTTTTTTGCAGCTCTATCGCGCGCGCCGAGGGAAAATTAAAGGGGAGCGCGGAATTTTCGGAAAACGGTCGTCGCACAGCTGCTGTATCGTACGGTCTATATACAAACGAGAGCTTTTGCTGGGTTATCGTCGGGGAGACTCGATGATTATTGGCTGCGGTGTTCGCGCTCACTGTCGCACGAGCCGCTCGTGCATTTAATATCAAGTTCACGCGGATTGACTTTTGTTCGCTGCACCGGGGCTATTATTGTCGCGTCACTTTTTCCTATATGCAATGGGACCGCGCCGATCGGTGCAGGTGTCGGCATAACGAACAATCTTTGGATATATCGTTTATACATTTGTCGCGCGAAAGAAAGGATATATTATCGATAAATTGCTATATATAGCTTTTAAATACCACTCGTATAATGTACTTAATTGCGAGGATCGTTAAAATATGTAATAACGATTTTTATGCTGCGCAGCTCACTTTCAATTATGCCGATTAACACGTTATTCCCTTTTCAAATGCATATATATATATTGTAAACGTCGCAGTAGTTAATTAGGTGACGAACTGGCGTGCGCGTGTGCGATGCGTCGTGCGAGTATGCAGCTGCGAAATAAATCACGCGCGGAGCTATATTCTTCGAGCATCAAAATCGTTGCGCTTTTAAATTTATAGCCCGTGATAAATTTTCCTAGCGCCGCTGATTCTGTATATATAATTCGCGACCGACGTAAACAACTGTAATATCATTATATCATACAATTCGATTCATCATCATCTGTGCGTTTATTTGGATAATGGATGCTCCAATTTTTCCCTTGATTTATATATATACTATACACAACGTATCATCTCGCGCTTACATATTAATCACTCGCTCGTTATTATTAATATACCGTACAATATATGCTTGTCAGCGAAATTCACGGATCAGAATATGTTTCAATATACTTTTTCAGTCTAGCAATTATGAACGCACTTCGTTCTTTAATATACAAAGTATTGGACAATAGCTAAGCGGGTTCGAACTTTGCCGAATGAAAACGTGCGTTGATATTGGCCCAGCCCAGCAGAACTAAAACAATCGCATAACACGATTAATATAGCATAGCCTAGCATTAAGAGCGACGAGAAACTTCGCCATTTAGGCGTACAGCGGGAGGGATTTTCTATCGGGACTGTACGAGCGACACAACCTCAAGCGGAGAATCTCGATCCTCGGGTTCTCCTTTCCTCGCGCCGCGCACCGCCGCCACCGCCGCCGCGCCGAATGAAACGGATGCGCGAAAGAGCCAGCCAGCCAGCCAGCCAGCGAGAGAGAGAGAGAGAGAGAGAGAGAAAAAAGCACACAGCGAGAGAGAGAGAGAGAGAGAGATAATGTGGCGCGGTCGTACACGTGCGTCCGCTCGGGCCGCGGATGACGGCGAAAGAGCGAGTGAGAGGGAGATCGCGGGGGGAGAGCCAGCAGCGAGAGACGGAGTGAGAGAGAGAGAGAGAGAGAGAGAGGAATATATATCGCGAATGGGCTACTTTTGTCTCTCGCGAGCGCCATCGCCGCGCCGCGTGCTTTTTTTAACATTCGAGACCGCGGATCGCGTGAGAGAGAGGGACAAAAAAGAGCGAGCGAGCGAGACAGAGATAGAGAAGTGCGACGTTCGTTATATAGCGTCGGCGCGGTTCTCTCTCTCTCTCTCTCGCTCTCTCTTTCTCTCTTGCGCTGATCGATTTTCGCGAGAGTTCGGGGCTTCGGGAGTTTTTTTTTTCCGCCACTTTTTTGCCGACCGACGTCCCTCCCTTCCTCTCTTCTTCTTCTTTTTTTCTTCTTCTTTCTCTCTCGCTCCCCCCTCCGCCGCCCCCCCTTTTTTTTTTTATTTTGGAGAGTCCGGTTTCGCTGAAACGGCGCATACATTAGCGAATTTTATCTGCTCGGCGGTCGCGAGCTGCGCGACCGCTGAATATTTTAATGTATGGTTTTTAAATAAGTCGGGGAAGTCATTTTTCTCTAGGCGTCCGCGTTCTCTTTCTTTTATTTTTTTTTTTGTTCTTGTTTTTCTACCTCTTCTTCGGGGCATTCGAGATGGAGACACTGAATTATCGAGCGCATTTTGAATTCGTCGTATAATAGTTTAGAAATCGCGCGCGCTCTTTTTTTCCACCGAGGTTGTGCGACGTGAGTTTCTTTTACGGGATAATTAATGAAAAGGTGGTATAAGCACCGAAACCGTGAATATATATCAGCGTGGCGTTTGTTGCGTCGATAATTAATTGAGATGAGCTTTTGCTTTGGCTGGAGCTCGAGAAAAATGTTTAAGGAATGATCTCTTGCTTAATTGCAAGCAGGATTGTTAATGAAATAAATAAGTGGGTATTCGCTTTGATTTCGTATCATTAGTATACAGAAATTACATCAGTATATACATCCGATATGCCTCTGTACCCATTTTTATATGTGCATCAAGTGGCGCGTAAATGAACCGAATGGAATTAATTTTCAGCTATATAGCTTAAGTGTGCATAAGATTTTATTCAATTGTATTTTGCATCATATGTGTATAAAGATGAAAGACGTAGAAATCGCGACTCTCATTCTAATTATTATCAACGCTTAATCGTACGAAGTCGATATATTTCCTACCAGCTCTTAATCTTCGCCGATTGTACAATCGACATTCTATATACAACCGCGTAACTACATAAAAGTATTTTATAAGATTCGAAAAAAAATCTATCGGCGGCCCATCAATTCGTTCTCGCTCACCAATAGCTCGTCCATCTCGCTAATAACAGCTGGCATATTACAAATTTTAAATGCCCACTAAATTCGACGATACATGTACAGCTATATTATATATATATATATATCTATATATATACCATGGATATTGTACACGTCTCGTCATGAATTCTTCATGAAACCAGCTCCAAAGTCATGTGTGTAGCAATCGATGCATCGATTCGCCGCGAGCGTCAGAAGACTCGAACACACCGCGCGCGCCTCGCGCTCATTGTTATATATCCGTCTGCAAACAAAAAAAAAAGACCTCGCATTAAGATTCGCATAAATAATCCGAGATCCACGCGTGCAGCATATACCGAAAAGCGAATCGCACAACCCAGCCGTCGTAACGCAGCCGCAAGTCATTAATAATTTCGAGAATATATATATATATAAATGTAGGCAGAGGCGCTAATTAACGGCTATTTCGCAGCTCGCCTCGATCTCTTTTATCTCCGCGAGCGTTTTATCAGCGCGAGGCGTCGCGAGTAGAACGTATATAGTCGCCTCTCTTGCGCAAATTGCGCACACACACACACACTACACACACTCACGTACATACAGAGGGACGCACGAGGAAAGAAATCGCGGCGGAGTGAGAGAGAGAGAGTATAGCGAGGCAAAAACGCTGCCGCGAGACGAGAGAGAGAGAGAGAAGCGTTACGTAAAAGACCCGCGAGCTGACTCGAACGCCTGGCGACGTCGCAGATTTTTGCCTCGCGGGAGAGCAGAAAAATTTTTACGCCGACGACCAAGTGGGAACGAGAAAGAGAGTGAGTGAGAGAGAGAGAGCTGCGAGAGGAGAGAAAAAAATAAAAGAGACTCGCTGCCGCTACCGCGTATAGCGCGAGGTTATTATTGCCCGGCGCGTGTTGCAATGCCGCGCGCGAGTTGCGTCGTAATTATTGCACATTGTTTTGCCGCGGCTCGCACTCGCGCACACTCGCGCGAGGCAATTCCGAGGCGAATTTGTAGTTTTCTTTTTGCGGGCTTTGTGCTTTAGCATTGGCTGATGTGTATATGTATATAATGTATATACAACGAGGCTCGACGAGGCTCGATCATGGCTCGTGTGTCGTGCGACGCCCGTTGATGTATATGTATGTATGCGCTCTCGATGTTTCGAAATTTGCATGTGTGCAGCTAGCAGCGCACCGAGCGTTACTTTTTTCGTATATTATATATATGTATAGGTACGGCAAGAGGGTTAGCATAGGTTGGCGATGTTCGCTTTAATCAGTTGGCGCTTCTCGCGATATGATTTTATCTTTCAGCGTAAATCAAGTCCAAATCTGTAAGTGTATAGTAATTAAAATTTTGCGTTTCGTTGAAGCTATACAAAAGAGAACGCTTTGTATACCGAAAACTATGCACAATATATATATATCTCGGACGTCGACGCCTGCGCACGCCACGCAACAGCGGAATACAAACGATATATATATATATATATAGACACTGCCGGTCGTCCAAAATATCCTTGGAAAGCCTCTCTCGCAAGCATATAAGCCTCGCTATCTCGCGCGCACAGCATCATTCGCATCATCTTCGGGAGGGACGCCGAGTAGAGAAGGAGCTGGCGGCGACTGCGGCGGCTGCTGCTGGCAATATCCATTAACTCGGTGCACGCGGTAGCGCGAGAGGAAGGCAAAAAATGATCTCTCGGCACACGCGCTGCCTCGCGCGCCTACACCAGTCCCTCTGAATTTTTCAGTGAATTCTAATAAGACTATACACACGCACACGCGCGCGCGTACTATATATACGGGAGCATGTATATATAGAGAAGCGCTCTCGCCTACGTGCATATATACCCCATACGGTCGCGTTGCATAATAGATAGGCTTATGCGCGCAAGAGCGAGAGCGAGAGAGAGAGAGTGTAGCAGCAGTAGCAGCGCGGATTAATCCTCCTCCGGCGTAGCTTCTATGCGTCGATTCTAGGATGTGTATACAGATATACACGTGTGCCGGGGGACTGGTATATAGGACGGTCTTGCCGAATTAGCGGCCCGCCGAGGTTTAATATCGTGCCGTCCCTCCTTCTTGTTCTATAGCTCTCTCTCTCTCTCTATAGTCCTCTCTAAAGCCCGGGTCCCAAGCTCACTACTGTCTTATTACCGCCTGATCTTGAACTAGCGCTGCTGCTGCTCCTGCTGCTGCTGCTGCGCTGCTCCGTTTTATTAACCTTAGCTTTATCCCCCCCCCCCCTCCCTTCATCTATCTCTTGCCATCCTCTGCGCGGGTATGTATGCGTTTTTAGTACGGTTATTAAAACTCAATATGGTTTGGACGATTATAACCACCCTCTCGCGTACGACGGACCACTAGTATTTCTTTTTATCCACTTTTATATATTGTGGAGGACATCAGGTGGGACGGTATGTTTGCGTTAAAAAGAATCGATTGATCGTTTGCTGCGCGGCCGGAATCAAGATTTGCGCGCATCGATGATGCCTCTCGTTCGTATATATATAAGGAATTAAATCATAACCGAAAGTCTTTATTCGAATAACTTATTCGAGAGAGTGAAAATATTGTTTACGGTCCGCTCTCTTCACCTACATTATATAAAAAGTACGATATCGTGTATACCCTACTGGCCGCCATTTATCCGCTCGGTAGGAGCAGAAAAAGACTCGCGGCGCACATAATATATATATACCCGGTCGATCGGTATTCCCGCGCCATCAACGCAAAGTGCACGTGAAAATAAAAAAAAAAAAAAAGAAGAAAAACCCAGCTAAGGCCGATACAACGCTGCTGTATGCCTCCGATTGTGTATCACAGTCGTACGGGCGTCTTTTCCCCGCAGGCTTAAATCGACAACGCGACTGTACTATACTAATAATCACGGGAAAAAACTACGCACAGTTCCCCCCTCGATCAATCTATATATATACATATATACACGTATACAAAGACCGATTGGAAAATACACGCGGCAACGTCGGGCTGGTAAACACACACACACAGAGAGAGGGACTCGCGAGACAGCAGCTCGCGAGCAGATATTCGTTACGGTCTAGTTTGCCCCGCGAGTCTCGCACACACAGCCACACACACACACGGCTATAGAATACCCGCGCGCGCGCACGCTATCTACGTTTCTCTCTCTCTCTCTCTACCGCGGCGGATGACGCCGACGACGCCACGTCCCGTCCTGCCTGCCTCTTTCCTCTTTCCCTCCGCCGCCGCCACCTCCTCCTCCTCCTCTCTTCTGCGTGCCTTTGGCTTTCGTGACTTTTGGCGCGACTGCACACACATACACACACACAGACGCACACATGGAGACGAGCTCGCGCGGCGTCGCGTCGCGCCGCTAAAGAGTCCACCGCCGCCGCCGTCGTCGCGCGCGCGAGAATACACCGGCAGAATTGAATAGAGGAAGAAAGCGAGTCGGTCAGCAACGCGAGTCAGACAGAGAGAATAGAGGAAGAGCGTGTGCCCTCTATATATATATATATATATATATAAAACACGCGCGACCGTACTATAAGAGATACTCGTGTGTTGTAGTGGACGGAGGGGAAAACGTGGCCGAGTGTACCCGGGATAAACCCGCGTATATATACTTATACGGAAAACATTATAATATTTTGTTTATATACGGGGGCAGTTAAGCGGCGCGGCACGTTGTTTGTTTTAAAGCGTTCATTTTGTTTTTTCCGGCCTCCTATATGGTTAGCGCTCGGGTAGCAAATCGATGAAAAGAGATTCGAGTTTTGACGATTTGATTATTTTCCGCTGACGAGACGCGATCAGGCGCTATTATGTACAGCGTTTCGGCCGATAGGCGAAATTTATATTTGTCGATTGCAGCGGCGACGACGGCGGCGACAGCAGCAGCGAACGGTTTGATTACAGCGACGCGGCGAGTTGTTCTCTTTTTTTCTTCTTTTTTTTTTTTTTTTTTTCATGAATTCGTAATGCGACCCGTGCCATCTGCTCTCTCTCTCTCTCTCTCTCTCCCTCTCTCGATAAATGCAAATATTTGAGAGAGGGAATATAACCGGTTATATGCGACGCAGACGACCCCTCGATTGTTCTTCTCTCGCTCGCGTTTAATTCTATTCGCGAGAGTTTAAGGTTCTACATAATTAAGAGGGACAAGCGACTACGTGGAAGGAGTTGAGCTTTTGCAGTCTTTCTTTTTTTTCCTTTTTCTCGATGCTATATATACACGAGAGGTTGAAAGAAACAATGAACTCCGGATGAAATAATAGCCTCGGGCGCAGTATTTCCCCGGTTGCACTATAATTTCTAGTACGATTTCTATATAGGCTCTCTCTCTCTCTCTCTCTCTCTCTCTCTCTCTTCGATCTAATCCGAGTGCAGGCTGATGGGGACCGTAAGCCTTTTACGAGGCTGGAATTAAAAGTCAACGCTTAGCTGGACCGGTGCAGGGGTGGCCTGCGCATTGAGCTCGATGTGTTTTGCGAGAGAAGCGATGGAGCGAGCGGAGGCTAAACTGTTTGATGTTTACTGCTTTGTTCGCAGGGTTATAATGGATTGATAATTTGAGTGGGTGGTGAATATGGAGCGAGGCACAGACGGCTGCCGATTCGTTTATCGTGTAAAGAGAGCATCGGGCAATTTTTCATCAAGTTCCTTTAGCATATTTTGAAGAAGAAATGAGCCGATTGATTAGCTATAATATTCTACTTTAAATCTATACATAAACTGTCTATTGTTTAAGTAGTCAAGGTCCGAGTGGTGTAGGACGTGGTTGTTATTTCCAAAATTTGTATCTTTGCAAATACCGATGCATCGTAAACGCACACAAAAATAAAACTTATCAAGTGTATAGAAGTTGGTTAATTTGCAATTTAGAATATATGACTTGCGTCGATCTCTGATACAGTTTGACTGACATTATTTCCTCTATAGTTCTCTAAATCCCGGTCTCTCCAAATTCTAAGCAGTGCAAAAACGTCCTCGAGCGAAGCGTAACTCTCAGAGCAAACAAATATTTAGCAGGCGATTATATCAATTACAAAATAATGACAGTGTTCGACTCGTTCGGTATTGACTTATGTACTCGCTATCGATGTATTCCGAGAGACATAGATTACCATCTACTCTAAACTCGTCCCGTTCTAATCGAAACCGCGCGGCTGTTTAATCTTATCGAAAATTCCCGCGAACTTTCCACTCGAAGCAGACTATTTAACATTCTTACATACAAAGATTTTTACCCATTTCTCTCGATCGCAAAGCTCATATACTGCATATCCACTGCGTCTTTATACGCACGCAAAGAAGTATATAATGACTGACGTGTACATAAAGAGTGAGGAAAAAGCGGATCGTCGCTCTCGTGCGCAAAAAAAAGGAAGCATCGGCTCGTAATCAAGAGAGCGGCAAAGGAGGAAGAAGAAGAAGAAGCTCAACGCAGGAGCGGCCTTTCTCCTTCGACGCGTGTCGCGAGCGCACCTCGCCTCTCTCTCTCTCTCTTGCGCGGATCGCCCGCAAGTAAAGAGCGAAACGAGAGTCTATATACGGCTGCAAGCGCGAGCGCGCTTCCCTACACACTCTTATATATACACGGCGTGGATCCGCCGCGCGACAAAGGCAATAACGGAATGCTTTGCGCCCCGTGCGCTCGTTCGCGCGAAAATAATAATTGCGCCGTCGCGCTCTCTCGGGCTCGAGCGAACAAACGAGACCTCCAGATCTATATACATGTATATATAATACAGATATCGCCTCTCTCGCGACGTAAATACATACATATATATATATATATATATACACGCATAATAGACTCGCCTTCTTTTGTGCGGGCGCGTAACGAGGCCAGCGGAACGATAGGATTGACGCGCTAAAACCTTTTGTCGCGCGCGCGCGCGCGCTCTCGTGGCTGCAGGAGAGTAAGAGAGAGAGAGAGAGAGAGAGGAACGCGGGGATTCGGGATAACGGATGTTTGTCTATTTTCCGGCAGCTACCACTGCGTGCTCTCCTTTTTCTTTTTTGCCGCTGCACCGCGACCGGATTGGCTCCGCCACCGTGAAACGCTCGCGATTCTTCTGGACTGTGCCAGCCGCGGGTTTGTTCGACATGCTGTTGTTTCTTCTTTTCTTTTTCGTATGGACGCCGAGAGGTGCGATTATAGTTTAGCGAATGGTGAACATCTGTGGGTACTGCTTGATTTTTGGGAGCGTAAGTCGAACGTTCGCTTGTTGCGAAGAACGTTCTGCAAGTTTTTTTTTTCAAAGTTACTGTGTTAGCCGATGTACTAAAGTGGTGTTAATTATGTGAAGGATTTGTAAAGCAGCGTAAACGTATTTTCCTAGATTCTTTATATAATTCGTTAGAATCCAGGAAATTATTATAAATTATTATAAAACTATTAAGTTGGCGATAAATAGATGAAATTATATGATTAATGAAGTAGCTGTTGAAATTTTTAAATGCAGTAGAAATAGTACCAACATTATTCACTCAGAGTATACTATAGTTTTCAAATTTATATTTTCGTAAGTTAAATAAAAGTTTGACTTCCGCAGAATGTCATACTCTATGCTACTGTGGATTACACATGCGCAGTGATGAAAAATCGCACGTGCCGTTAAACGTCCGCATCGGGTAAAGTACATACTTAATTTCACGATCACTTTTATGCTTTAACACGAAGTTAAAAGAGTCGATCTTGAGAAACTTCACGGAACATTTTACGGAGGCCTAACTTTACATCGTCACCTTTCTCCGTGCGTATATGCAAACACATTCTCAAAATTCATGTCCCTATACAGTATATACACTTTAGCTCAAACACTCGAATTACAAGCTCCCCAAAGCCATTTCAATATCTCGATCCATCGTTCAATACAATCACGATGGCCCTTAATTAAACAATAACCTCGGTAATAAAGTGTACGATTCAACCCGCTCGAGAAAATACAGGGAAAAAAGAGAGAAGAGAACAGCTCTTTCTCGCGAGATTCTTTCCTTCTTCATCGACCTCTCTTCTCTCTCTCTCTCTCTCTCTCTCTCTCTCTCTCTCAGTCCCTCTCTATCTCTCCCGAAACGTCGGCATGACTCCCACGTCGTCCGCGCGCTTATACTCTCTCTCTCTCTCCCTCTCGTTCCCTCCGCGCCGTCGCCTTCTTTTTTAATCCCAATTATCGCTGCGTCGCAGGAAGCGCGGGTCTTCGTACGGACACACAGACACACACAGACACACGGGGAACGAGTGGCCGCGCGTGCACACACATTGGCGCGACTCGTTCGCCGCTGCTGGTGCCGCTGCCGCAGCCGCTGGCTCTCTCGGCTTTGCCCAGTCGGGAGCGAAAGAGAAGCGAGAGCGAGAGAGAGAGGACGGAAATCGAGAGTGAGAGGGAGCGAGAAGGCAGTCAAGGGGAATAACGGCGGGAGAGTAACGGACAGTATCAAGAGCGTGCAAGAAGAAAAAGAGCCGAGCGCTCGCGCAAGTGCTAAAGTAGAGAGGAGAATGAGGGAGAGAGAGAGAGAGAGAGAGAGAAAGAGTGCGCGAGCGAATGTGTATATATATGTATATATATGTACGTTCGCGACGGAGATAGAAGGAAAGAAGCGGAGTGAAAAAAGAGTCGGTGGAAAAAAGACGGGACGAGTGAGAGAGAGAGAGAGAGAGAGAGAGAGAGAGAAAAGAAAAGAAATTCGAGCTTCTCATTTTGTCTCCTCTCTCGCGAAATTCGTACGTTTCGCGTGCGCTTGGCCGAGTGAATTTCGCCTCCCCTTCTCCTCGCCGGAACTAATAACAAAGGGAGAACGGGCGCGCACGATGTCGCGCAGACATTTTCTTATTCTTCGGAGACCCGCTCTC
The DNA here is from genome assembly GCA_900490025.1 of Megastigmus dorsalis. Lineage (NCBI taxonomy): Eukaryota > Metazoa > Arthropoda > Insecta > Hymenoptera > Megastigmidae > Megastigmus > Megastigmus dorsalis. The sequence goes on from UELU01131595.1 coordinate 12,166, forward strand.
TCTCTCTTATTCGTTTTTTCCGCCTCTTTATATGTAAGACGCGGCGCCTCCCTCCCCGCGCACCTCCGCCACCTCCTCTTTCTTTTTCGTCCACTTGCACCCTGCTCTTTTAATTTTCCCTCCCGTCCTCCTTCCCTCGCGCTTGCTCCGTTCTGCGAGATAGCGTTTTTTTCCCCTCTAGCTTCTTGTTTTCTTTTCTCCTTTCGACGATACGGTCATTTCGCGCGAGCGAGGGGGATATCCCGAGGCTTGATGCACACAAATATCTCGTGCGTCCGCGAAAATTATAAAGGGGGTGGCAAGGGGGAGGAGGGGATGGGCCCTGGAAGTTAATGAGTCGTGTACCGTCACGGTGCCGGCTTTCCAACACTTATATACTTGATACACTTTCGCAATAACTTTATTTCTATTTTCTGCTTGCCTGTAGTTAATGCAACATTTTTAAACGATAAATGTGTATCTTCAAATTGATATTGAGAAGACAAAAATTTGTATCGCGGTCGTTTATTAATATTTCGATGGATTAAACAGAAATTGATTTAAATATCAAATATCAAGTATTTTTCTTGTTATGTAGTATTGGATTAGTGAATTTGGTTGCGTCACTGTAATGAATTCAAATAGTTTCATAAGCCTGTGATATCCTCGCCAGGTTAATCGTTGAAATCTCAACTGTATTATTACTGAGAAATGTCAATTTCATTTCTATTTTCAGAAAGGTTAAAGATCAGTTTAGAATGCGTATTATTTCTCCCTAAATAGTCTCGATATCGTCGGTTCGATACAAGAAAAGATTATATCTCAATATTTTAGCTTGGTAAAAGTTATATCTCAACTTGTTTTACATTCAAAATCGAAAATTAGCTTCTATCTAAGAATAAATTTACATTAAAATCTTACTATCCAATCTATACTATATATTTAGATGAAAAGAAACTATACGATCTTTAACCTCGCGAACAGGAATTGATTTCTTGCACAAAAGATTAATACGCGCTTGCGAGATTCATAGAACCTTTTCCAAACTAAAAAGTTGAGGCAGAACCTTCTTAACATGAAAAATTAAGATAAAAGCTTCTTCCACTTGGCCAGCTACAATAATAGTGACGCTTTGTCAACAATTCCAGACTTTGAAAACGCTTCAGGAACAAATCGTTTCCCGATACCACGCATCCATTCCAAAATTTCCACCAACCAAAAAAAGATTCTCTCCAATCAACGGTCCAAATCTCCTGCGCTGGCCGATAAAGATCTGCCTCGTCGAGAGAGTCTCGTCAGTAAAAAAAAAACGTATCTCGAAAGAGCTTAGAGCGCTACACACTCGCGGCGCAGCCGAAATAAGCGGTTCACATGCCTCTCGCTCAGTTCTTCTTCTTCTCTCTCTCGGCGATAATTACTTGGCCGCAGAGAGAAACAGAGAGATAGATAGATAGAGAGAGAGAGAGAGACGATTCGTCCGAGAAGAGAAGCGGACCTCTTCTTCGAAAAGAGCAGCGGAGAACAGTATCGCCGCCACCATCTCGGATATATATCTCTCTCTCTCTCTCTGTCTTGGCTCTTGCTCGCATACACAATGTGCGCCGCGCAAGTATATATATAAGACGGTGTGCACGTTAACGTATGCGCGTGCACGCGTGAGATGCCGGGGACGAGATGCTCTGTTGTTGGGGAAGAACAATTATTGGGAGATACGTTTATGCAGGAGTTGCTGCAAGTGTTTTGAACGCTTTTTTTTATTGAACTGCGATTTTTTGGTCGAAGAATGCCGATGCGTTAAGAGATAATGTTTTACTATATAGAATTAAACGAAAAATTGGTAACGACTGGTGACTTTCCGCACCTTGTGCCAAGTGATTGACGTATGAATCGATTCTAATCGATCGTCAACTCGACGATGCATTATTTAATTTAATAACTGCACATCGAATTTAACCCATTAACGACCAAGTCCCCGAATTTTCAACAACTTTTTCAAGGCTTTTTGTCAACCGAAAAAAAGGTTTGATAAAATTTGAAAAAGATCATATCCGACGTATTTTGAGCTGTTCTTTCGAATGGTGATACCGATTTTTTGTTAAAATACTCCTGCAAAAGAATATGGCTTGTTTTCACGAAAAATTATGAATTTTTTTCATAAGGAAAATGCAATGACAATAATTCAGAATACTGCAACAAAAGCGCAATCGATGTTCAAATATTACGGGAAAATTTGTTTAATAATTCTAAAATATTTTTAAAATTTCTAAATTTTTATATAAGTGTTTTAGCAATAAATAAGTCTCCCCATTTGAAAGAACAGGTCAAAATACGCCGAATAAGATCTTCCCGGATTTTTCAAAATCTTCTTTTTAGTTGTAAAAGAGCCGTCTAAGAAGTTGTCTGAAAAATTGTTTATTAAATTTTGAGCTTTTGGGATTTTGCGAAATATGGCCATTTTGAAGAGTTTAAAAATATTTTAGAATCATTTGAACATCGATTGCACTTTTTTGCAGTATTTTGAACGTTAATGGGTTAATTTCACGGCATTGAGCGCGTAAAGTATAGTGGCTATATTTAATTTGGTTGTGCACTAAGCAGATTAATCATTAGCCAGTGTACACAGATTGATCACGGGAGCTATCGTCGCATATTAATATATCGGGGCGATGGACTGCCGACGCGCATATACGACTGATAATCGCGAAAGCATCGGACAACCAATCCCCCCCCCCCCCACCAACCACCCCTCAATTTTCCTAATTAAGCGCGATACACTCGAGGCCCGAAATCGTGTGTCAAAAACACGCGCATAACTTCACTTTGAAACACGCCAGTGAAAATATCGAAAGCGCTTATACATACATATATATATATATACGCTCACACCTACAACAACGTCCATAATCGCTTTCGAATCAATTAATGTAGAACCTGGCGCGATGTCGCTCTCTTTTGAACTTTTAACGAGCATTTATTGGAAAAAAAACACAGTGTAGTACACAGGCTGAAATAGAAGAGACGTCAGGATGTCTGCAGGAAGAATAAAAAGACAATTTCGAACGCTACATAGCGTCGAGTGTTACGTAAGCTCTCGAAAATCTCTGAGCTGGGGCAGAACGGGGGGGG
>UELU01131596.1:0-41414 GCA_900490025.1 Megastigmus dorsalis
TCGTTAGCCACGAGAGAGAGATATAGACGTATATATATACAGTGCAGAGTACTGGTGCGTGCAAGGCGTGCTCTATCGCCTCTACCGTCATATATGTATATATATATGTGTGTGTGTACATATACAGCAAGGGTCGTCCTCTGCGCCAACCTGATGTGTACGTGTGCGAACGAAATATACGTACATACATACGTATATATAGGCATACATAGAGAGAGAGAGAGAGAGACTCGCAACGGCCGTATAAGGATACACACCGAAATGGGGTGTGGAAATCAATTTGATAGAGGAGCGAACGCGTGCCGAATTACCTCTACGTGACGTCCGTCTGTTTCGCCATTTTCCCATTATTAACGACAAGCACAGGCGAGCGACGAGCGCTGCCGCCGCCGCCCCACTTCTCGCGTGAGCCTCTGCTCCTGCCGCCGCTGCATGCTGCTGTACTGCACTGCCTCTCTCGCTTCTCTCCACTACATACCTACATCTATTTATAAATATATATATATATATATTTGCCGCATGTACTCCGACTGTACCAGCACACAGAGTCGCCTCGCGGATTCTCTCGCGTTACATGCACATGTACGCGGCGGTGCGGTCCAACAACGCACACACACACGCGCGCGTGCAGCTGGTGCAGGAGGCAAAATGGAGAAGCGAGAGCGAGGCGAGAGAGTAGAGAGGCGGACGAGGTCGGCATCATATCCGCGTTATTCATGTGTATATGGAAAGGGGTAGGGTGGGGGCTTGCAGGGGCCGATGGTATCGTTGCGATCCTAGGCACGTACCGATCGCGAGCGAACAATTCGAAGAGGCTAGTCGTCGCAATTAAACTCGACGAGACCACTGAATACGCCGCTCTCTCCCTCTACGTGTGTGTGTGTGTGTGTGCGTGTGCAACTGCTGCTGCTACTGCAGCGTGGATTGTATGTTAGAGCCTGGGAGGACGTCACGAGCTTATATATATATATATATATATGTATATATACGAGTCCTGCAGCCAGTAATTTTGCAATTCGCTGCGACGAGATTTTTTCTTTTGCCTTTAACGCGCGCTGTCCGTGTGTACGTTAACGTGCGCCCATTGAGGTCCGAGATGTCGATAAAAGACAAATTCTATATTTTTAGGGTAGAAAGGAAAGATTGCCATATCGAATGTTAATTGGTTTTGGCACAATGGTTTTAAGTGTAATATACTGGTTAGAGAATTATTGTATGTATTGGTATTTATACATTGGTAGTAAATATAGAATCAAAACTAATAATGAAATATCAGTATATATAGCAATACATCTTAATAAGAATATGTTTAACTTTGCTAGAGATTTTTGTATTATTTGTGATAACAACTTCAAATTTTCCTTAAAATTAAATAGGATATAAGCGTATACCGTTATACACAAAATATACATATATTCTTACAAAACTCGAGGCCGCTCGGGGGACGTATTAGTCGTACGCTGCAGCATTATACACATTTTAGCGACAGTTTCCGCGCGCCCCGGTGCGATATTCCGTCGCTGCTCCGAACGAGCGACTTCATTAAAAGTTCTCCGTGCGCGCGAGTCTAAACAGCTCACACGCACAGGCACGCACGTGTGCCCTCGGTGTCCACACACACACGCACACACACACACACACACACATATATATATGTATATATATATAATACAGGTGCCCGTTATTAATCTTTTGCGCTCGATATAATCCTTTACGTAACAAGCCCCTAATCTCGACACAAATCCTCCTGGTCCTGCAGGTCCTCCTCGTTCTCTCGCACCTCCATGACGGGGATTACAACTCGTAGTACCAAATTAACCTTTATCTTCTCTCGTCCTCCCCATATATATATACACACATGCGACAGGAACAAAATCACGCGCAATATATAACGGACGGACGTTTCGTCCACGGGCGTTTAACACGAAAATTCACTTGGAAACTAATGCGAAACTAATGCCCGCGGCCCGAACCTTGTAACGTTTTAGAGGTCTTGGGTTATGGTTATTATGGTTGCTGCAGGAGCTCAGCTCTCCACGGACATACACACGCACACACAACAGGTGTTTCGAGTTACGCTATATCTGTCTTTCGAGTCATGCGAGAGGAGACGGATTTTCTAGAGTTCGTTTCTCTGCTTGGCCTATTGGGAAGCAGGAGGCGCAGGTATAAGAAGTCAAAGATATAATGTTTGTGCGTTTGAACGGCTGAAGTGTGTGTATCCGCGATGACGGTTCTCGAGAGTACAGCTGATGGAATTAAGGTAATGGCGTATAGGCATCAAACTGATGCATGGGATTAATGTATAAGAAACGGATCAGAGTCTAAAAGAGAAATTTAAAAAAGAAATAAAGTTTTTATACCGAGTATCGGTTATTATCTATAGTAAATTATTAATACCAAAAAAGTTATCTTTGTTAATCATCATATATACATTCATGTAAAATAATCTTAATGTCTATTGATAGAAAAATATTGTACTTAAAGATTGTTGCTTTTTAACGTTATGGTTCGCTACATTTTTTTCTGAACATTTTATACCTAATGTTTAATATTGAAATTGAATCGAAGGATGAAGACTCTTCCAAACATTTCTTTCATCGATCCTGCTTTCGCGTACAACTTTGAAATAAATTTTCTTTCTCTTTGAAGTGTGTCGCATGGCAAATGTATACATTAGAGAAAAATAAAAAGAGGAAATCAACTTTAAATACAACTTTTTGATTGCCACGTAAAGATATGTACAAAACATTCTCTATAGGATCAACATGGCGTTAGTATCTCCACTTCAACTTACAGTCTCATACCAATAACCATTCTCCCTCAAAGCTGCACGCGCGATACATGCCTTAATCGAAAGAAAAGTGCGTGTCGCTGCGATACAACTCGTTCCATCAAATACGGGCTCGCAGGCGCCATATCCATTTGGTCCCGCTTCATCCGAATATATTGCGTACAGCTCCATCAACGTATATTCTTCCTGTATACACATATAAAGCCAGAGGTGTATATGTATAAGCGCATCGCGCAAGCACAAAATGGCGTTTTTCACCCCGCTCCAGTAGACGCGGCAAAGGGGGGAGTTGGGCTCAAGCACGCCCCAGCCCCTACTCGACTCCTCTCTCTAACTCGCGGCGTTATGTAATCGTATACAGCGAAGCCTGGGCCTGTATACGTGCGCAAGATATCCCGGGGCTTTGCTATAGCACGAGGCGAGAGAGAGAGAGAGAGAGAGAATCGCTTTGTCACCCAGCCATGTGTCGCTAATGCAACGATCCCGTGGGGGGTCATTTCTATTCTATTTCCTTTTTGGGTGTGCGAGCGCGCGTGAGCGAGCCCTCCAACATATCCAACCCCTGGCTTCGTCGTCGCTACACCCATTGGTAGTAGTTGCGTTCCCTCTCCGCTTATATCGCTTATGGTAAACGCATCATGGAGACCCCGCAAGGGTGCCGTTGTCGCTGCCGCCGCCGCCGCTGCTACTGCTGCTGCAGATTGACGTAAAATCAATGAACGAAGTCAATGGGTTGTTGCGCGTATTACGAAGGCGAGAAAGAGAGGACTTTACGAGGCCAGCCCCTTTTGTGTAGTCTGTGCACTACATCTATATATATAGGACTCAAGCTGCTGCTGCTGCTACTGCTGCTGTTATTCGGTACTCGTGGGCTCTTAACGCTTTTTCTCAAGTGCCCGTTAAATCCTTGATACACTAGTTTTCCTATGCTGTTGTACTTGTGCAAGCACCTTCCGCTTCGTCTCATATTTTTGCCAAGTTTCGTGCAAGCAGTTTTCAAAATCTTGACTCTATACTTATATTTTGTTACTTTTTATTATAATTATGTCAAATAGCAGCATTCACTGTAGTTTGTACCCACGAAAAAACTCTATGGTAAAAAGTGTATTTTCGAATAGCAAGACGAATTATTCCTAAAATGTTACAAAGAAAATTATTATATGTGTCCACCATACTTGTCTCACTTTCCTGTTTATTATACATCATCGGCAAAATCTAGATTCTAAACGACCCACAAAACAAAATTACTTGAGTATATAATAATCTATATAATATATGCCAGGCTTAAAATAATTAAATTTTATCAGTTTATCGTTTATAGTTTTTTTATTTCTTATAATAAATTAATCTAGTATCTACAGATATATTGAAATAATATATTGTCAAGAGTCGAAACACTGTTTAAATTTAGAAAGGATCATCTTCATACGTGCAGTGAAATTCAATAAGCGTAACTATATACGTTGTATTTGATATTGATTGGCATCACAAAACACCTATTAAAATTGGACCGTAATCCTTGACAGTGACGAAAGTAGACTATTTGGACGATACTTCGTGTTTTAAGAATTTTCCATTGATCATAGTATTATATATCCTTAATTATTTTCCTTATATCCAATAATTTAAAATTATTTTTTAAAAACAAACTCTCATTCGAATTAAATTAAGTACCAATGATAAGCTTCTTGAAGAATCAGACAAAAATTGAGAGACCTTAGCTCCTCATCTACTAGAGTATAATTTTATAATTAATAATTATAAAAATATACAGTTAAATATTTAGTAAATTTAATGTCGGATATAAATTTGGTATCATTTTAGTATTCTACAGTTTGTAGTTACAAAGCTATTACTAGTAGAAGTCTTGCCTTTAGTAATTCCACGACGAATTGAGGTAAGACCATGCAAATTTTCTATATTGGGCGTTTAGAGTACAAAAATACGAATCGTAGTTTCTATAATTATCAAAATACAAAACTAAATATACAAGCACTGCATTATTTGAACTCTATTTAACAAGATTTCACGATATTATAGTAAAAAAAAATTTTATGTAATCAATTTTTTTGTAAAGAAACTCTAACATTTGGTCATACATGATAAATTCTAAAAATTATCATTTATTTTATTACAATAATAATGTAAAAAATGTGTTAAAGGGTAGCATTTGGCCTTCTTATAAGGATCCCTTATGTACCGAAACATGTTTTACTTATTTACTAAATTTTTATCAACGTTATAATGAATGTAACAAATTTGCTACATATGGCATTCCAGGGTTAACCCAAATTAAATTTTACATTGGGAACAACTGAAGGTTTGTTAATCTTAATAATCTGATGTTTGCAATGACCAAATTTGGCATAATCAATAGTTCTTGGTTATTTTAACTAACCACTTTTCCATTAGATGCAGTCATACATCATAGAGTCTTTTTACTTGGACCACAGAGATTTTTTTTGCGTACTTACTCATGCTATAGGGAATCATGAACTAGCATTTACAAAGTCACGAAAAAAGTTTGGTGTAATTGTTTCTTTCGAATATTTAAACAGTTGTTTGCTAACTGAGATTTCTAAGTTCAATGTAATTGAATAAAAATTTTTTACACATTTTTTATCAAAACTTATCTAATAATTATAAATCTAAAATAATACATAAAGTCTAAAAAATATAAATTTTATTGTAATTCTGCTTTAACAGAAAACATGAAATAATCGTTATTTTTTAAATGAGTTACATTATCTTTATCAATTGTTATTAAGTATAAGTGATACGCCTAATAATAGATAAGATAGCTTAATCAGTAAGAAAATAATAGTTACATTGGCTACTTAATAATTGTCATTCGTTCGGATGTGATACAAATTCAGAAAAAAATGTCACTATTATTATATTATTTGATATTTATTATCATTGTACTTATAGTACATGCAGAAAATTCTTCGCCTGATGTTTAGATTTCTTTAGGAGGCATCAAAGGATCGTATAAAATATCATTCGGTGGTCGAACATACGAAGCTTACGAAGGTATACCATATGCATTACCACCAATCAAAGAAAGACGGTTTCAGGTATTTATTATAATATTGATTTTAAGTAAGTCTGTTATTTGAAGTTTTTCCATCAGTTCATCAACTTCGCACGATAAAAAAGTAACACATGAAAATTAAAAAGTAATTTTAGAATAGCAATAAAGGAAGCAGAAGCAACAAAAGTTTTTTTCTTCTTATTTTTTATTTCATTTATTTAGCAAGCGAAAACTTTGAAAGTTAAAAGATGTCTTAGAAATACCTTGTCTGACATTTAACATTTCAATTGCATAATTTTTTAATCCTTTAATTATTTAATAATTTTACCCTTGAGAAAAAAATACACGATAAAAACATTTTCTAGGAATTATGGATTTTTAAGCACAAAAGATGAGAATGTATTTGGTAATATGGGATTGAAAGATCAGAGTTTAGCTTTGCATTGGGTTGGGTCTCAAGCCACATTCACCATTTCGGCGGTGATACTATTAAAAGAATCACATTACTTGGTCTCAGCGCTGGTACGGCTAGCGTCCATTATCACTGTCACCGTGGAGTAAAGGAGTTTTTCATATGGTATATCCTTTAGCGGGGTAAGCCTTGCTTCAGGAAAACAAATTGAAGACATTTCTGAAATGGTACAATGCCTACGGTACAAACCGGCTCGTTTAGTGGCACATGCAGTCAGATACTTTCTGGTATCATAAAAACAATATTTTTTAATAATTGTCAAGGATTTAGACATATTAAGTTAACAGATAATACTTTTAATTTTAAGCCATGGGAAAACCATCCATTTAGACCTTTTGGTCCAATTTTTCAAAAGGTTGGAGATAACCGTTCATTGATCGTTTCCCTATTGAAATAATGAGCAGTGGTGACGTAGCTGATGTACTCTGGGTGACTGGCTTTGTTAGTGAGGAGGGTCTGATACCAGCTGCAGGTATTTGATATTATTATTGAATAATATATTATCACACTCGGGATTATTACTCTATCTAGAAATCTAATTTATTGTAGATTTTATAAAAAATGATAAGCTTTTTGAAGAATTGGACTAAAACTGGGAGACCATAGCACCTCATCTATTAGACTATAATTTTACTATACGCTTGGATAAACATGCAGAAGTGGCAAGAAAAATTAGAAATTATTATTTAGGAATAAAACCAATTAATAAAAATACATTCAAACACTTAGTGAATTTAATCGGGGACAGACTATACGTCGCCGATGGTGTAAAAGCTGCAAATTTACTATTTTGATATTATAGTTACAGAGCTGCTACTAGCAGGAGTGATGCCTTAAGTAATACCACAAAGAATTTTGGTGAATATGTTTGATATATAATGGGAAACATATTTTTGTATAAAGAAAAATTGCCTATTTACCTTGTATTATTTTGTAGGTGTTTCTCACCGTGATGACTTTTTCATGTTATTCGAGAATAGTGTTATTTACCCACCAAGTAAGGCGGAAGATCGGGCAATGCAAATTAAATTATTAGATTTCGTTGTTTCAGTAGCTGAAAAAGGGTAAGTCAATCTGATTTGACGTGAATAATATATTGAAATAAAAATAAGAATTGTTTTAAATTCTTTTAGATATCCTGACTTTGGCTTGGGATTTCAATGGGAGAAAGTTGATCCAACTAAAAAGGAACTATACCTGCTACACATTTCAAGTCCTAACGATTTTAAAATGGAGACTATGAATGATTTAGGTAAAACAAGTTTTTGGTCCTCTATAGATTTTGACGAAAATCGAATACACTAAAAATTCGTAAACCACACGGTTACTACAAAGGATGTTTACAGTCAATTTCACCCAATGTGCTAGTGTTGAATTATATTTTTTATTTTAAATTTAAGTGTACCATCATCAAAATTATTGATAGAAATAATTGTTCTAATAGAAATAAAAAAAAACACAACCATAATTTTAATATTACATGTGTTCTGATTGTGCAATCAAATCCAAAAGTTATAATTTTAAAACATATTTTTATGCAAAAGTATACTAGCGCAAAGATTGAAACCGGTTAAAATGGTTTTAAATATGTTTACAAGTCTTTTCTTATTATATGTATAAAGATTAATTATTTGACTAACTTTTGGTTGCGAATTTTCCCGTTTGCTATTTCTTAGTGGAAGCTTTGTAATTTTTTTTTAACATGCTAATCAGCTAACAGTTAAAAGTTAAATGTGTGTGTGTCAAATATTTCTACAAGTTTTGGATCTATTTTATCTTTCAATGTTCATTTTCTTTGTTTCTTTTTGTCATGTTTACGTGAAAAAATAATTTTTTTTATTGGGTGATTTGGACTCACTTGGGATATCCAGCACCAAAATCCAGAAAAATTCAGTAGGATCCAGTTGAACAACTGTTTTTTTTCAATAGTGAATCACCAGCGCCTTTTAGAAAACGACTTATGTCTGCATTATTAATGTCTGTACTTGTTATAGTAACATATCTACATTAAAATTATGAAAAATGATCAAGTTAAAAATGTATTAAGAATAATAGAAGTATATTAATAAGATTATAAATATTCATTCGGTTTTATTTTTTTAAATAACGTTGGAGTAACGGGAATGTGAAAAACTTTATTTTAAATTAAGTTTCTTATATTTGAAATGATTGTATCTTCCTAAACGTGCACCAAAAAATGATTAAAAAATGACAAGAAATGTTCTTTATACTGATGTACAGCAGACAGCGGCCCGTTAAACTAAGACGTTCTAAATTGATTGAGAATATTGCCTCACCGAAAAGAATGGATTGTTAACTCAAAAGTCGCATAATAGCAGTGATACCTCTATTTCGCGCATTGTCTGCATCAATTGGAATTTTGCATGGATTTTAAAAGAACATTTTTCACAAAACTAATTGTTTATTATTAATAGAATAATTATTTTAGGAATTGAGTTTTTAAATTTGCCGCTCTCTCTCTCTCTCTTTCTCTCTCTATACGCAAATACTTTTTGATACGCTTGGCGCTCTGCGTTGTTACAAAGTTATATTTTTGTAAATTTAGCATGGGAAAAGGTTTTAATTGTTAAATATTTTCTGCTCGGAATTTCCCCAAATAATAATAATAAGGTACATAATCTTTTGTGATTTTAATTAAATCATACTTATACATTCTTACTGGAATACAGAATAATTATTTGATAAAGAGAAAAAAAGATGATCATCTCTCACGAGCTAATGATGACTGTTTATATATTTTCTTTTGCTTGTAACGGACACTTTGCTACTGTAGAGAGCTCTCTAAATGGAGATGGACTCTTGGAAGATGAAATGTTGGAATTCATGAGTCATGGTCACTAACAAGGTACATTATTGAAATGCTTTAGAATTATACGCGCGGCATATTTTTTTCAGTCTTACGCTCTCACTAGGATTTAGGTATTTCGTTTCAACATACTTATCGACGATTGTATCACCAATAGAGTCAACCAATTTTGTGATTAACAAAATGACATCGTCTTCGATGCAGTGCAAAACCAATTGCTAAAAGCATATTACATAAACTATTTTTGAATAATCGTCAGTCCGTCCATTATTTTACGCGAAAAGCGCATCGAATCGTCCCAAGAACAATCGTAAAAAAGTTAAGAATCCATTATATAAAGGAAAAATTCACCTTCAAATGCTGGATCGATGCTAAAAACGTAGTCCTGCAGTATTAAAAAGCGGAGAATTGAAAGTTGGAGCCATTGTACGCCGGGGCCAGAGGAAGCTCGAATTTTTCTCTCTTCCTCTCGCGCTCCATCCTCTATATATATATATATATATATACATCTCGCTGTCTGCTGCAAAGTCGAACGTCGATAGCGGGCGCGCGCGACAACAGCGAGAGAGAGAGAGAGAGAGAGAGAGAGAGAAAGCGAACGCCCTAGAGAGTGCGCGACTACGCGGTGTGTATCGCCATGGCGACAAGAGAACAGAGCACCGAATAGAGACTCTCATTTGTTTGTCATTTCCTCGGCGAATCGCGGAAACAAAAAAAATACAACCCCTAGATGTGCTCTGCGAAACAAAAAGCAATCGCGAGCGCGGGGTTGCGAGTAGACGTGCCACGCTGCTGATGGGATCTTGCACCAAGCGTTGTTGTTCTCTGTGTTGGCGCGCTGTTTAGTTACGTTGCAGCGCTGTACAGGTCGGCGCGGCTAGCGAAAAGGAGAGGAGAGAAAAAAACAAGAGCGTGAAATCCTTGAATTACCTGTTCGGAAAAGAGCATTCTGTCGTCATTTTCCATGTCGTTTCCGTGAGACAAGCAGCAGCAGCTCTTTCTCTCTCTCTCTCTCTCTCTCTCTCTCTCTCTCTCTCTCTTTCGGAGAGTATAGACACAAAAAGGGACACCTCGACACCGACGGATCAGTCTGCTTAATACCCCGATGATTGAAAATACATTGACTTGGAGTACGATAAAGAAACGAGGTACGTATTGTTGGATTTTCATTATTACACAAAGAAGAAATATCGATCGATACACTCGATATACTTCTGTTAAGAATTGAATAATAGTACTTTTCGACACTGGTGGATAAGTTGACTTTTGAGATCACCGGACGTTCGTCGCTCGAGCGAAGCAAGGGAGAAAAATCATCTCAAACTTGCGATTTTTAGGTTAGAATGGTAGAAAACATTTTTAAGTCAGGCGTCTCCAGTTTATAGACATACAAATTGAGATTGAAGAATTCGACATTAAATTACCTGAGATATTAAGTTGAATTAATTTTAACGTATCGGTTGACTACAATGTATAACAAATTAAAAAAAGAAGCAAAATTAAAATTCGCAAAAAATTATAAGTATATGTAACATAAAGAAAGCTGCAACGAACTTAATTTTCCAATTTCATTTATTGCGATGTTTCAGAAGCTTAAGAGTTATAAGATAAACTTCTTTTGATTAAAATATAGTTACAAAAGCCAATATATAAGCTGTATACGCCAAAAATTGAAATTAAATACCTTATAAGTACAAGTCAAAACGCGTAAACGAATTAAATCCAATATGTTTTTAAGTTTGAAATTAAAATTAGGAAAGTGACATGAGTAAAATTTAGATGTTAGCTTTGTCCGTAATATTATAACTTACTGAATAAGTGTAGTTGCAATGTTGGACAAGATCGATTTTGAACCATTAAATTATAATGTCCAACGAAAATCCAGAATATATATTTCACATAAATTGTTATACGAAAATAACTACCCAACATTTCGCTCTTTGCGCTTAATAAAGTTAGAGGTACACGGCCCGTTAGAACGTTAGAATGTTAGAAATAGAAATGAAGGGAGAGATAACAGTAAGGGAGTCGGGTGCGCTCCACGCGTCGACCGGGGTTCAGACCCTAAAGTACTCGCACCCAATTGACTCCGCCATATTGAGTTTGGTTCTATGGGCTCTCGAATCCATGGGGTTTGCTTTGTAGGAGAGCGAGACACACGTTACGTATGTACGGAAAGTCCGTTCGAGGCTCCTTCGCCCGATAACGTCATTACGATGTTTCTACGTGACTGCAATTCTCTAGCCACCCGTCGAAGACGTGGCCGTGCCCACACGCACGTTTTTCCTCTTTCAGCAGCTCGCGAAAATCCCGTCGAGATTGTCGGAAAATTTAGACGTGGAAATTCTATGTGCCATGCGTTCCTCAATGAAACATTTGTGTGAAATGTATAGAGAGTTATATGCATTATTATAAAATATTAAACGAACAGTACAGTTTTCTGAGTACGAAAGATTTTAAAAATAATTTTATTATCACAATAAAACGTGAAAAGAAGGAAACTGATTATATTTAAGTATTCTTATTTTCATTAAATCACTAATGATGCGTTTAAATAGTTCATCAGTATTTATTGATATCTGTGATTTTGACTCAAATTTTCAATTTAATTCGTTTCTGACAATTGAATAAGTATTACCTCAGACACCAGTCAATAATAATGATATGAAAAATTAACAATTTAGAATTTATCAAGGAATGAACGTATAAAGAAGCAAATTAAAGTAAAGAATAACAGTTAAAAGATTATTTTTACAATGCAATCAAGTCCATCTCAGTCGTTTAATTACCAACAAAGCGCCGAACCTCCATGGGAGAAGATATGATATTGCATATCACATAATTTTCAATTATTTAAAACCTTAGCGTTTGTGAGCCATTTTCATGCCTTTCAGAAATTTTCTTTTTTAATTCATCATATGGAATTTCAACGGTCTTTCATAAAATGACTCGTGTCAAAGGGAAACAATTCCACTCTAAAACCAAGCGGATAACAATACTTTTATCTTTTTTTTCATTTCTTCATTAAAGCGCAGTTTATAACAGACATTCTTTTCAATGTAGGAAGTATAAAATGAAATGTAAATAACAGCTAATCGCCAATATTAGTCCAGGAACTTGGATATTTCCGTATAAGATTTACGTCACTCCGTAAAGATTCTAGTAGTATATAACGTATGGCTTATAAAAACAGTCTTTAGATGCACACCTATAGTCTGTGAAAAGTATATCGATCACAGATACATTTGGGTACGTGTAAAATATCAATAGAAAGAATCACCATACCTGCGAGCGACGACGACGGTTCCTACATTATGTTCAAATGTACACGACGCACAGTATCAAGCTTGGAGCGCAAATTTACCGTCTCAAGAGCTCCGACCACAGGCAGGAGCCACAAAAGACCGCTCGCGATATGTATCAAATTATCCTCATAATGGAAAATGGCGGCAACATAACACCTCTACCAGGTGTTACTTGAGAGCCAAGCATAAACGCAGCTATATGGGTAGGGAGGAAAGAGAGAGAGATAGAGAAGGGGAGGGGGGAGGGATAAATAGACAGAGAAGGAGAGGGAGAGAGACAGTCTCGCGTTGTGAGAATACTACACAATGAAATCATAATGCGTTCACACCGCACAATAATGTCGCCACAATAGACCGGTCGTATACGAAAGGTGTTACTTTAATAGGAGTCCGTTTACAACGTTAACGTTTCCACGCATTTTCCCTGATTTTACCCGAGGTATATTGCCGCCGGGGATATACGCCATTGCCGAATATACATATACATGTGTACATTTATATATCTCCTTTGTGCTGAATGCGTTAATGCTACATATGTACATTTGAGCGTATATTTAACACGGACACAACCCATTGTAAAGCGTATTAAGGATTTTTGGGTTGCCTAAATGTTTGCGCCGTGTCAAGTGATTCAGGGCCAAAAGTCCAAATGCATCAGTAGATTCGCTAAAACATAATATGGAAATGATGCGCTTTATGTAAATTGCTATATATATATTAAATATGTTATTTTAATGTTCTATTAGTGTAATGGAGTAATGCTTTGCAAATTTACTTCGCAATAGTATATGATGCTGCCTTAGTTGAGGCATAATCTTGGTTTTAAAAGCAAGAAGAAAATTAAGATATAAAAATAAATGCATTGATAATTTCTTATGTTTTACAAAAAAAAAATATTGTATTTTCTCGAAATCCAAAGAATGATCTTTATTCTTTCTTACGAAGTATTTTCGGTTTATTTTATAATTATGTTATATATGGGTGAAATTAAATATATTAATCTTAGAAAATTGTCACTTTCATCGAATATCGGAGCTTTCAGTAAAAATATAAATAAAAATATTTTACCTGCACAACATAAAACACTGCGTTGAATTTGGAGTTCTGTAAGATTTCAGAAGCATGTTAATACTCCTTAAAAGACAATACCATCACAAACGTACTAAAAAAATCTTTATTTGGATTTCGTACATTATTTTCAGTACATTGGTTACGTATTTTATACTTTCCTTTACGATTTACATTATTTACTTATCATTTTCGTATTCCTTGATCTATTTTCCGTGGGAATGCAATTTTCATATTTACAAATAATTAACTTGCAACGTCGATTACAGAGTATTGATTATTTATCTAGTGCGCCTAATTCGCATCACTAAACAATAGAAACACGGCATAACTATAATAATTTTGTAAAAAAATTGGATTAGTAATTTTTTAAGCGACATAAGTAGCGAACGTTTGTTGTAAGTGTTATGATACTGTCTCATTTGTGCTGAGCTACAAAGTGACGCGCGCATTTGTACTTTAAGGAAGCATATTGAAGCGCACAAATCAAAATGCAGTCGTTTCTGCAAGAGCACTCCAAAGACTAAAGGGCTCTTCGTCGTTACACTGAAGGACTTTGCAGTGCTCGACGAATCATTCACTAATTGCGTTCGTGACATAGTCTATGACTAACAAATGTACCTTTTATCGACTGCAGCGAATAACGATTCAACTTCTTTTTTCTTTTACAACTGCGACAATCAGAAAAGCTACAAATTGAACGAAAGGACAAATGAATTTTAATGTAATAAGTATCATGACAATCATTTAACATGCAGTTTATGAAAATTTAAAATCCTTACTTTTCGAACTCCACTATATAAATTATTATTTATCGATATATCAAATAATTTTAATAATGCTTTGTACCACTTAAAAGTTGTTAATTAAAGCATTAAATAACAAATATAACAATAGCAAAATTGGAGGTAATAAAACATTTTTTTACATTGTAGATTAAAAGTGCAAATTAATTTTAAAGGCTTTCCTCTGTGAGCGTCGATTGTGCTAATAGTGGATAATCACGAGATTTATCTCGAGGATCTCATTACGGTCCGTCGGCAACTTATTGGCCATTTGGCAGGCGGTTCCGTGAAAGATTGACAGCTTCAAGTACAAATTTTCCCTAAGCGCTCTTCTCTGAGAACTGAAAATTCCTACAATTTTCTGGGCGGATGCTACGACCGTTAATAAGGGTATTTGGATCCCATCTTGGGTTTTCTTTTCATTTTAACTTATTTCTATTTAAAATACTTTTAAAATACCAGTTTATTTTCATTATTAATTGAAGTTGTAATTTTTCTTTCTATTCGTGAATGACATGATAATATAGTAAAAGCAACATTTAAAACCTAATTTTTGTAAAGTACTTCATATTTAAAAATATTTTACAGCTATTTTGATAACAGAATTTAGTATATTACAAATACGTAAAGAAATCTATTATGTATTTGTTTAAAATCATTTTGACACTCAAATAATAATATCATTGCCTCGATGGAAAAAGGGCTTATCTTAACTTTTCCGATCAAAAAGGATCTATCCCGCGAACCGGTTTTTTTAACTTTAAATTATAAATTGTACCTTGAAGAAAACGCGTTCGCGTGATAAAACCTTTTTGACCAGAAAATTTAAGATAAGCCCTCTTTCCACCGATCGATATAAACTTTATCAAATGCATTCTTTAGCTACAATGGACCTCTTTATTTTATTCGGCGATAATTTCGGGTATAAATCATTCCTTTAAAGAAATATATATTATATGAACACGGAACAAAAAATTGTATAGTTAGAATTTTGGAATAATTCAAAGTGAATGGTGTATAATATACCTAGGTTGAAAAAAAGAATTGGCAATCATAAAACAGAACTATTGATCATTTTTGAGATAGTTTCATCATTGCAATCTCGATGTCGCAGCTATTCATCTTTTATTCTATATTTATAATAGTGAAGCTGCATTAATCGTAGAGCCAGGTTAAAAATGATCAATCCGCAAGCAAGACATAAATGTTGCACCTAAAACGCGCGATTCCGCGCGCCTAATTCCTCCTGAGGGACTGCGCGCACGCTAAAATATGAAGTTTTAATTAACTCGAAATCCCTCCCGCAGCTACGCGCGACAATGGAGACGGCCTTTCATGAAATCCCTCGGGATGGCTGGCGTAGCTGGCGGAACATCTCTCTATCTCTCTCTCTCTCTCTCTCTCTCTCTCTGCCTCTCGCACACACACCGCGCTCACCTCTTATTATACTGCACGTATACCATTTGCGACCTGAAAGTACAGCCCTACATGTACAAGAGATCGAGTGAGAGAGTGAGAGAGTGAGAGCGAGAGAGAGAGAGGGTGAGCTCAGCCCATACGAACCGTATATATGTATATATATGTATACATGTATAGCAGGGCCGTGTCACTCCTTGTACATTCCCCTTGCGGAAACGCGACGTCTCCATGGTTACAACATTGAAACTCTTCGAGGGGGATGACAAAATGGAGAGGCGTGATGCGCTAACCCGCGCGCTACCGACGACACAAAAGAACCCAGGGAACAGAACGGGGAATCGAACGAACAGACCGCGCGCGCGCGTGTGTGTGTGTGTGTGTGTGTGTGTGTGCGCGCGCGCGCGTGTGTCAGAGCTCCGCACGGACCTTTATTATTATCGAGCCCTGGCTGCAGCCGAGAGAGAGCTTGGCTCGCACGCCCGACACACCGACGCCTGGGTATAGTAATGAATATCCTGCTTCTGGCTGGGTATATGTATATAGGGTCTGGTGTGAGCCACCGCCGTCGTCTCGCGCGGTCCCGGACGACACTTCCATGCAGCTCTCGATCCACGTGTTCTACACGATTTCGTCTTGAGAAGTTACGATGTGATTAAGCGGAAAGGAGAGCTTTTTTTAATTTTTCTACTTTCTTGAAGGCTGATTACATCTGCGACCTGCTTATCTGATATTGCATAAAAATCATTACACAGATGATGGTGATGAATTTTAATAGCTGGAAATTCTCTTGAATTTTAAACATAATATGTACTGAAAAAATTAATAAGACTTATAACCAAGTACATATATTTTACGTAAATCAAAAATTATATAAAATTTTTTCGAAGAAACATTTTGTACCGAACAAGTTTTTGGGAACATATCTTGAGATATATAGCATTTTTTTATCGTCATAGTATGCAGTACTTTTTCATTTCTATTATTTCAATTTTAATATTTCTGCTATTATAAGTACTAAACAACTAAAATTTTAGTCCCAAGTATAGTAGGAGCTAAATTAATCTTATCGCGATCGTCTCAGACGTTTGATGGCATCCAAGGCTCAAATTTATACAGATTAGATAGCATAAAGAATCCTTCTAAGATTTGTTTCTAATCCTCAAAGTCCGTAGAATTAAAATGAAATTATTTTGACGCTAAACTAACCTGTAAGTTTAACATTCTTAAATACTTGAGTAATATAATATATATTAGTTAAACATTTCTGAAAGTTTTACAATTAACATTTGATATGATATACGAACTTTCATATATTTACGAGAAGAATCATACATAGTCCGACTCTAAGCTCTAGAAAACAATTTTTTGGCCAAAAGAAATGAATATTTCAATGTTTTCCAATGCGCCGTGATACAATTTTTTGCAGGTCAAAAATCATTCCCCAGACTCTAAGTCAGATAAATGATACGGCAATTTAGTACTCTCCTTGTAGTTGCATATGCATTTTCTAATGAATTCAATAACTTAATAAAGTACATTCTACTTAATTTCCACTTTGCCGGAGATAATGATTAACACAAATATATAATCCAAGTCTGAAATGAAAAAAAATAAAATTAAAAAGTTCTCTTTTAACTGAACGAAACTGCAATAAAAATTCTCGCCCTGATCGTTGTGCGCAGGATCCCGCAGTTGTTCTCCACTAGTGCGGGCGCAACCGATAAACAGAAAGTCAAAGCAGCAGCAGCAGCATTTCTGGCCAAAATGGCGCTTCTCTCTCTCTCTCTCTCTCTTCTCCCTCATAGCACACCCTCTCTCCCTCTCTCTCCTACGCAATCTAATCTCCCAGGATAAAGAAAGGAGAGAGAGGCGAGAGGGAGATCGACGATACAGAACCGCGAGACGCGCCATAGAAAGAGCGAGTCGACCTGACTCGATGAGATAAGATGAGATGAGATGAGAGAGAGAGAGAGAGAGAGAGAGAGAGAGAGAGAGAGAGAGGAGGGAAGGGAAGGGAAGAGACGCGCGCCCTCCTAGAGACACATCGCTCGGATTACGTCCTAACAAGCTCCACAACGTTCATTTGTCTTATCCGCTGTCGCTAATGCGACAGCCGGCTGCTGAAATGATTAATTCGGAGCGCGAGGATGCTGAGCGCGGTATCCGGCCCCGACTCTATACATATACCTATAATATGTCTGTATACGAATGTGTCTCTCTGTGTGTATGTGTTTGCGCGTGAAATTGCGGAAGAGGAGAGCGAGTTACGAATGAGTAGACGCATTGCAAGGTGAACGTCTATTGTTATTACTGCGCATTTATTTTGAACGATTTGATTTGAATTTAAAAGTATTGCATTTTAGTTAATATGGCATGGATATGTCAGAAAAACACATGGAATACAATTTTCGGCCAACTAATATTTCCACGAACTCGTAATTATTTATGAGCCTATACTGATAATAGTAATCTAATTTTACCTTCCTTTATGAATAAAAATTCTTTGAAATATAAAAAAGGACTAAGTAATTTAAAACTGAATATGATAAAGTAATACCTAAAAATAATATAGAAATGTTAAATATATATAAATATCTTCAATGCAAAAAGTTTTGTTTTGAAGCATTATCGTGCGATGATTATTAAAAGGTTTGAAATTTTAAATTAGGATGATTAAACTTTAAAATTAACTTTCATCTACACACTGGGTTTGTATAATCCATACTAAGATATTACCTCTTATCTGAGAAATACCTCTTAGAATACGCTGATAAGGATAGATGAGCAGGGATGTGGGTCACAGATTCCTTATTTTGCACAAAACTTGATTCGGGAAAGTTTCAAGATAATACAAGACTTACATACTTGATGGTCATTTCCCCGTCAGTGTTACATTTATAACTAAAGATAGCCGTAGAAATTAATCACTGCTTCCTTTGTTTTTAATGATAAATTTTATATAACAGTATATATACTTCAAGCGATCCTAAATTAAATATTGTAAAAAAAATCAATAAAAAAAAATATTGTAAATAAAACATAAGATTCTAAATAAAAATTCTATAACTGTTGATTTCTACTAAACAGTTCTAATCCGTTGACAGTGCTTTTTTAAACGATGTCCAATTGAAGTCTTGTAGGGGAAAAGGGCGTATTTCAAAAAATTGCATTTCGAGAAAGTCATATTCAAAGTTTTATATTTGTGTAGTATTGAAACAAATAAACTAAATTTTTCAAAACTTACATGTAATCTACATCATTTAGTAAATAATAACACATAGTAATAAGTTGAAAAAAGAAGTTTATATAATAATCGACAAAAAGGGAAGCTGTTCCAGATACACCCTTGTTTTCATTTAGAGATTTTTTAGCTATAGAAGCTTCTATTTCAAGTATGCCATGAAATCTGTTTACTTTTAAAAAACTATATATCACAAATAGATGTGGAATTATTATATGATTGTGATTTGGTTAATAGCTAATATATTATATTCAAATCAATTTTAGTGTAAATTGAAACCTTAATGTATTTTTGTATTTACTTTGTAAAGGGCTATAACTCCCGTTTAAATAAATAAAAGAAAAAAAAATTAAAAAATTAAATTACATAAAAATAAATGTATTATGAATCATAAATAACAAAATATAAATATATAAAGGAAAAATAAAGAAAGCACTTAATAAATTTGTTATTTGTGTTTGAAAAATTTTGTCTTCGAGTAAGTAATTTATTTAAAATAAACAAAATAAAATTCTGAGTTTTTTGAAGAAAGGCCCTTTTTTCATTTTACCTGATATAGTATTATTTTACTTTATTCTTTTAATATTTATCACATATTAATAAAATAATGTATTATATACCATGTTTAGTTGAAATCAAGAAAAGTCTTCAATTTAATAAATAATAATATCTCATTGAGTTCTAGAATCAAATGTTAATTCACAAGAAACACTATTTTTGATAAAAAATGTACTATATTAAAACTTAATTTTTTTTTTATCCTTTCACGCGAAACGTCGTATGTCAGCAGCATTTAAGCTCATTGGATCTGAACACTTTATTGCAATCAAGCTACTCTCCGTGTCGAACGAGAGGCGATTAAAGAGGTCGATTTAGATTCTACCGCTTAACTTGTCGAACTTCGATAATTTACTGAGTTTCTTGGCCGATACTTCTATGAAAGGACAAGAGTCGCGGTGCTTCGAATTGAATTGACTATACTGAGTCAACTATGAATTCGTTGTATTTTAATTGATACTTTTGATGCTTATTAGGCTTATAACAAAATCATTTATTTAGAAACGTATAAAATAAATACATTTGAATAATTAAATAAAAATATAAACTGATTATCTCTTATGGTTAGGTTTCAAAGAACATGCTTATAAAAAATCATTCCGGCAAGTATATGTTATAAGTCGTGCTTCAATGTGTTAATAAATGGTAGGAGCATATTATATAATATGAGAATTCAAAGCTGCATTTGTTTCCATAATTTAATTAAATTATTTAATTGAATATATTAGACAGATTAAACAAATAATATTATTGATACAATCTTTTTGAATTCATTTCTTATTTTCAATGTATTCTCTTGACCTATTTCTATGAAAACTATCATAAGTCATAAGCATAAACCATCATAACTAAACATTTGCATCAAAAGAGTAGGCCACTTCAGAATATTAGAACTTTTAACAGAGGAATAAGTACCACCCATTATTCTAAAAAGTGACTTGATATTCGCTTGGAATAAAAACACTGTAAGAATCATTATCACATGAAAACCATTCAAGTTATTGATATTTTTTAGTCTTTATACATCATTACCCGTACAATATTATTCGCTCGCAGTCTTCTTAACTGCACTTTCAAGAATCGCTGAGGCAGGCCGGTCGCTTCAATGGAACTGAATATACACTGTAAAAAAACCTTTGTGAAATTACCCACATTGAGAGTAGGTAATCAGAGTAACCAACGTTGAGAATAGTAAAATTGCTACAATATATTGTAAAATTACATAGCATTTTGTAAAATTACAATATATTGTAGCAATTTTACTATACTCAACGTTGGTTCACAAAGGTTTTTTTTGCAGTGTATAACGTCCTCCTCGTGTGACCGCGCGGCAGGCTCGTCGTGTGTCTTCTATAACGAGTCTAAACCTATCTGATTATTCGACTCTCCCTTTATCTCTCTTCATCCATGTGAAATCCATGTGTCTCTCTTGCTCTTTCGTTCAAGGCATCAACGAGGCTCAAACGACGATTCACACATGCAAGTACGCGTGCAATAAAAGCATAGCGAGGCTGTATAAGTCCACGCGTATATATATATAGCCCGACGTATAGAGTTACCGTATGCCAGGCAAGAGGGACGGGAATAAGGTGGCGGGACTGCGGGAGGGAGGCGACTTTCGTGACACACACGTACAAGCGCATATCGAGGGGAACAAAATCAACGGGGCGAATATTAAATCTGCCGAACAAAATGGCCGGTGTGTACATGAACGAGCGAAGACGTAAAAGTCGGCAATGCTGATGCGTATACAACAGTTAATGCCAAAGGAAAATAAAAACATATAAGTATTGACAATTTTCAAAAGTTTCATTGCAATACTCTCCAATCACTATAA
The DNA here is from genome assembly GCA_900490025.1 of Megastigmus dorsalis. Taxonomy (NCBI): domain Eukaryota; kingdom Metazoa; phylum Arthropoda; class Insecta; order Hymenoptera; family Megastigmidae; genus Megastigmus; species Megastigmus dorsalis. The sequence continues at coordinate 21,341 of UELU01131596.1, forward strand.
AGTTTCGGGAAATTATTCCAAAGTTCTCTTTATGCTTGCACTCGATTCCATAGGTCAACAACTGACTAAGAAATAACTACTTATAAGCATGATATATTTTGTTTTCCGTTTGTTTTCCATTTCTTATTTGGATGTAAAAATTAATTAAAACTGCATGTAAATATTTGTTTGGAAATACTCATGCATTCATAATATTTTTATTTTAAAATAATCTTAAACAATTTATCGTCACGAAACCACAAAATTTCATTATTTTCGAACATCTATAGGGTTCTTTTAACAATTAAAATAATAAAAATATAAAAATAATTAATACTGAATTTGGGACCAACATTAAGTACTAGAATAAATATAAATAAGTAATAATCAGTTGAATGATGACTACAATTCGATTCAAATACAATTACTAATCAACAGAACAACCAAATCAATTACTATATATAGTAAAGAGTCAAATTGTTGCTATATTGTTGTTATATTGTTGCTCACAATGTAAATATAAAGATAAAATAATCCATACCCGGTTTCGTGATACTTACGAACAAATAATGTGTGTGTGTGTGTGTAAATTCAACGAATATATATTTTATAAGCTTTTTGAACTCCATCTAGTGAAGATATTGTGACTACATAGTACACGTCAAGTGACATGCATGCCGAAGTAATATTTTCTGATAAAAAGACTGCACTAATTCGGATATTTATAATTATTTATCTTACTATAGAAATTATTTAGATAAATTTTATACTTTAAATTTTGTAATATAAGAAACGACATTTTAATTCAACTTGTTTTATAATATAGTTTTTATACTTTATAACTATACATTCATCGAATTAATCGAATAAATAATTATTTTCATTTGAAAAATCAGTATACTATATGATCATTATACGGCACTTAAAGAGTTCGTATTATACAGATACACGTAACAAAGTTCAAAACAGAGGAAAATGTGTGCGCACCAGAGAAATCGCTTTTCGACAAAAACGCATGCGCGATTTGCGATCGAAGAGGCTCCGCCCGTCTTCCTTTGTTTAACCCCTACGCATTGCACAGTAGACACTACGCCCACAACACATGCTGTATAACTCTGGGCCTAGAAGCTTTCGTCTTCCGCGCACAGATGGGTGATTTGACGATGAGAGAAAATGGAGATTGAACACTCTTTTTAGATTAGAAAGCCATTGTTATAGAACTCACGTTGTCATTTACTACTACCTAACAACATTGCCTAATGAAGATATTCGATTTTTTCCAACGTGATAGACATTGTGAGAAAATTTGATGGAAAGTTTATTAGATATGAATTATATAAAATGTATGTAAATAATAGGAAAGGAATTTATTGATCTCACGAACTTATTATCTTGGCGACGTTTCGGGAGCGTCTTTCAACTATGCTGCTCTCTTTATCAAGCTTATATAAGTGGACGGTGTTTGTTTCACATGTCAGAGTCGTACATTGTCGAAACTCCTTTCAAAAATAAATAAAGGAAAGCTTTGAGAAATAATTTGACCCATCCTATACAGCATGTTCATGAAACAGAAAATGCAATTAAGTATATAAAAATTTATAAAAATTAAGAACAATTAAATGTTTGTTAATGGTGGTTTCGGCGCGAACTAAAAGTAGGTGTTTAATCGACAGCAATCGCGAGCGTATACTCTTTGTACTATTATAAGAAAATTAAAAATATTCTAAATAATACATGCATCAAATAGTCTATAAATTATTTTCAACAAAATAAAATTCTGTGATCAAAATAACTAAAATAAAAATTAATGTAAGAGAACGTCGGATGTAGTTAGTCACTTATTTAGCCGCATTTTTCGCTTCACGTCTATATTTTCTGTAATAGTAAAAATATAAAATGAACGAAAAAAATGGTTGGTTACTCCAGCGAATGACTTGGTTAAATATGGCACAGCCATATAATAAACATGAATGATCGAAATAATTCTGATGACTACACTTAATTCATGTATTTTTAAGTAAATCCAATGAAGCTGTTTAATTTGTAAATCAATTGCCTTGATTGCATCAAAACTGACCATTAAACATATGATTCCCCAACCAATTTTTTTTCTTTATGTAATTTTTTTGAACAATCTAATTTGCAGCACTGAATATAAAAAAAATGCACGGAAATCTTTACTATTTGAATACTACTCGGCCATTCCGTACCAAAACTCGTCAGTGACAAGTTACTTAACATTTCTGCTTCTTGTCGAATTTTTTATAATTTGTTTTCCTACCTATACTATACATTGTTTCTACAATGTTTTTCCAAAAGGCCAAAAAATTATATAAAAAGAACTTGCTAAGTTCGTGCACGCTTGAATATATAACTTCCACATAGCAAAAAAATCTTGACATCTCTTGCCAAATAGTTAGTCTGACCAACATTGTTGGTAAAAGTAACTATCCCGATACTTATTAGTTAGAAAAACCACGTTTATTTTTTTATTACAGTATCTAATATTGAAGAATTTGTTGGTTTGTCTATAATTTATAAATTTGGTATAATCTTTATTAACTTGCATCAGGTGAATATCCCAATTACAAATGTCAAATGTATTTCTAAACGTGACACACGTACGTACTCCAATGTTATGTTCGAAGATGAGACTATTGATTAATTATTCACTTTATTTCATATCCTAATAAAAAAAAATTTTAAAATAATTATATACATAAGAAAAAATTATATTCTGTGGTATAACTTATGTTTATGGAATATTTTTTATTCGTAGACTATTATTTTAAAATGTTTTCAGTAGTTTATCATAACTCTAAACTTTCGTAACTATTTTAAGAATAAGTAAATAGGTCACAACACTTTATGTGGGTATTCTGTGACATTATACAAAATTCGAGCATCAGGGTAGCGTGGCCGAGCGGTCTAAGGCGCTGGTTTAAGGCACCAGTCTCTTCGGAGGCGTGGGTTCGAATCCCACCGCTGCCATTTTTTTTTTATTATTTTTTATAAACAAATGACCACATTTTATTTTTTTTTATTTTTATTAATATTTTTGTTAATATTTTTGTTAGATAAATTATTAATGTTTAAATTATGTAAACTATAAATCATGATGTTTGTAGCCGATATTTTGAAATCTACCTTACCGGCTAAAGATGATGTATTATATCATATATAGGTACAAATATGAGATGTGTTACCAATAGCCGATAATTTCTTGAATTGAATGAATTAGTTCCATTAGTAAGTAAATTTCTTAGTAAAGTAACTGTATCAATTCCTCTCGAGCGTCTCTCTCCATGCCCCCCTTCTTGTACAGCCCGCGCCCCGCGGGTAAGACGCGCAGATTTAATTGAATGCCTGATAATTATTTTGAAATTTCGGGTATCTCGAATGAGCAAATATTTACTTAACTGCCTTTTTAACTGTGTTTTAATATTTTGCTAAAAATAAAATGTATTTAATTACTGTAAATCATATATTTTCTAAGTGTTTGTACATTTACATTGTTTAAATAAAAATACATCACAGTTCATTAAAGACAAATAAGAAAATTTCTTAAAAAAATTATATTAATCATGATTTATAATATATTTCTACTGTATTATAGAAGATAAACAAAAAAAGTATAATACTTCTACGTTATCAAACTTTTTCTTCAAAACAAATATTGATTTTAAAGCACGTCTTATACCAACTGTTAAGATTAGATAATAAAACAATACTTATTAATTTCTCTTAAATTTGAAATACATCAGATGTTGGACATTTTAAATTTGTTAAAAGCAGCCAAACATTTTTAGGCTCGATATTCTTAATATTACACCACAGATTACATACGCATTATTTTCCTGTAAACAGAGAGCTTCACTTACCCAGCTTCCTACTGAGCAATTTCGTAAAGTTTTAAAAGTTATGCAATTATTACGTCAAAAACACGTTCTGGTTAATGAATATTTATATTTCTTACTTTGCGTTATCCTATTTAAAACTAAAGTATCTTACAAACATGATCATTTCCACTGATAAAGTTTCTGAATAAACATAAAGCTATAATCAGCTACAGTAAGAAGCTAAATGATTTAATATTTTCATTCAAGTAAACGTTTAATCAATATTTTCATTTAAGCAAACGTTTGAATATAATGAAAACATATTTCAAATAATCGTTTAGGAAACAAGAAAAAAACAGCAATTGCTTGATAAAAGTAACATAATAAAATTAAAATGATTCAGAACAGCTGATGCAGCAGTATATATCTGTAAATACAGGCTCGTCCATAAAAGTGCCAACAGATGCTTGCTCCAAAATATCATGTAGTCCCCTAGAACTGATATACGCGACTATTATACGTAAGCTGATCCACTGAAAGAGCCTATGACGTCATTTCGAGAGGGAGAGAGAGCGATGACAAAGTCACATGGCTCCAAGTCCAGTCCCTCCTATACTTATCGAGCATGACTCAAAGTTTTTCAAAAAATAACGCGATTGCGTGTCGTGTGCGCGCTCAACAACACAGTGTTCACAAAAGTAACTTGGCAAAATTACTATGTCGTCATCTAATTCATATATATCATAACCCAAACGATGATTATATCCGGTAAGTAAATTTTACTTGTCTTGCGACTGACATTTTATAAAATATTAATCGTTTATCTGTTATTTAGCAAAAACGCTCGATGATAACGCGGAGATTATAGATCTGTGCAATGGATCTCGAAATCTTTATCGTTAACTCACGCACCTCAGCGATAAGACGAGAACTTGGACTTATATACTGTCTGGATAATAAAAAAATGGGATGCTATCGTTCGAATCGAATAAAAACTCTGATGTGAGCGCTCCGTCCGCAGCGCGTGAGACTGCGCTCATATACTCTTCTCTGCGTCGCGCTCGCTCCATCCTTCTCTTTTTCCCATCGACGACTGCGTGAGAGGCTGCAGGGTATAGTATAGAGATAGAGAGAGAGAGACGAAACTCGGATTTCCAGTAACGCGTCCCAGTCAAAACTCCGGGGCATTATATCTATAGGCAGATGTATAAGCGCGTCAGTCTACGAGGCACCGATCACGTTTTTCTTAATGACTGTGGCAATAGTAGTAGCAGCAGCAGCAGCAGCAGAAGCAGTAGACGTTCGGAGCTTGTTATTTTTCAATCGCATCGCACGGATAGTTAAATGGAAACAGTTTATGTGTAGTGAATTAAAATAAGTCGATGATTTTTAAATGTTAATGCAATCCCTGATTGTTGAAAGAATCGATTGTCAGCCGGCGATGGTCGATCGTAGTTATACATATAGACCAAAGTGATCAATGTGTTCAATGTGTATAACTGATAAATACCGATCAGAGGTTGAATACGTGCTCGAGTACAGAGATTATGTAAGATCTGTATTTTTTTCGTGATAACATATGTGTAGGATTTTCCTTGTTACACCAGCGTGGTCAAGTTGGTTCTATGCGCTGCGCGATCCTTTGCAACGATGTCATCAAGTGTGAGTTCCACATACTAGCGCAACGACTCGCGCGATCTGAAACTTGATATCTGGACACAGCAATGACCGGCGCTAAGAGCGTGATTCGAATTTCTAGTGAACTTTAAACGTCGCGGCGTTCAACTCGAAAACGTTAAAAGACGAGAGCGATGAGCATGAAGATCGTGCACGTGTCCATGTGGGAGAAGATCAAGCTGTACATCCTAGCTTTCGTTTATGGATGGTATCTGGTTCTGCGGCGTCTGATGAAATGGGCCTGGAATCCAAAACAATTCTTCATGCAGCAGCTCAGGGATAAACCGCCAGCTTGTTTGGTGGATAATACGTTTGGAAAGCATTCCTACGTCAAGCTTAAGGTAATTTAATCTTTAAAATGTTTATTTATATTAAAAATAATAGAACTGTTATGGTACTTTATCTTCTAAAAATATGGGAAGAACTGTATCATAATAAAAGCGCGATCAAGTTTTGAATAAGTAAACCTTGACTATTAAAACAGCCTGCCAAGTCAAAAACAAAATTCTCTGACAAAACATACAGATACCTACTTGAATTTGACCTCCGATAAGAGGACTGTACTGAAACTCATATGTACACTAAATTCGGACGTGTTATCGAGCATCGAACGATGATGACGCTTCCACGCCTCATGTATTTTCAATATTATCAGTTTATGCATTCGGAGGTAACTGTACTTCCTTTCAACAAAGATTTGAAAAGCTATATGTTATTAAAAACTTACTGCATTAATGAAGATTGTTAAATTATTTTGTGCAACAATTGCAAATATGTGCAAACATATTATTAAAGTACAATCTAATCTATTATTCAGTAGACCTTAAAATGTATAAATTGATAATAAAAAGAAAAAGTTAAAATTAAAATTTTTATCTGCAGCGTACTTTTCAACAATACCACCAAAGTGGCTAAAACAAACGCTTAAAAATGTCTTAAAATATTTGTCCGGACAACAGCTGCTTATGTTGTTCTTATTGCAGTGCTTATAAGTCAAATTAGTTAAATTTTGTGTAATATTCATTGTCTTATTAAGAAGAATTGAGAAATAAATTACTTGCGCGAAAACATTGATATATTCAATTTAAGTTTGATTATAAAATCAAATTAATAAAAATAAATTCAATGTATTCATCATCAATGATAAAATATCAATACGGTCAAAAAACTTCAGTGTAAACTGTAAAGTGTAAAATACACAAATAGGACAAAGGGAACCGGTTTTTTAGAGTTTTTTTACCCTACTCTACTTATACGAGACAATCTTCCACTAGGAAAATTCTTCTTAAATCCTTTTTAGTAATTTTTTTTATTAATTAAAATTGAAAAATATGCTTATGTTGCAGGGAATAAAGTTCCATTATGTGGAAGCAGGTGACAAAGACAAACCGTTACTTTTACTTTTACACGGTTTTCCGGACTGCTGGCTGTCATGGAGAGAACAATTTCCAGTTCTTTCGGAGCATTACAGGTATAATTCTGGAACAATCGTTGTTAGTAACAAATCACGGCTTTATAATTAAATGGCAATATAATTGAATGAAAAATAATTATATGAGTATTCTGACTTTAAACAGGAATTATGATTGACAAATTTTTTACAGAGTCGTAGCACTTGACTTAAAAGGATTTGGCGACAGTGATAAACCATTAAATACTCGTTCTTATAAAATTGAAATTTTGATCGATGAATTGAAGCAATTCATTTTAGCGTTGGGAGCGAAAAACTGCTGTATAATAGGTCACGATTTGGGCGGCCTTCTAGGATGGTACATGACTGCAATACACGATGATGTAGTATCGAAATTTATTGCTATTTCTAGTCCACATCCCAATATTTATTGGAATGGTCTGTCTGGTGAGACTGTTTTTAGTCACGTGTAAGTATTTTAATGATAAATTATAAGATTCAAGTATAACCCTTAAAAAATAATTTTTGTAAATTTTTTTATTTTTACAAATCTACATTCCACTTATTCTACGTTTTAATAATCATTCTTATGCATTGCATGCACATGCAGTTATCCCAGAACAGTAACAAACGTCATTTTTTAAAAAGGAGAGCACAATTTCTTGTCAAGGAACAAAAAAATTAAACAAACAGAAAAAAATAAATTTAGATTTCATTTTTTACTGTGTAAATATTTGTAAGTTAATTATTTACTTTGCTAATATACACTTTCATCATTTTCAGATGGATGCATTTTAGCAGATTACCTTTTTTACCAGAAATTGATGTTTTAAAAGAGGATCTTTCAATCATCAATGATACATTTAAACACCTTCCTATAAAGGAGCGTGAAAATAAAAATGATTACGTAGAAGCTTATAAATACGCTTTTAGTAGAAAAGGTTAGTATGCCGTAGACTTTATAATTTATTATATTATTTGAATTTTCTCACACACACTTCATTTTTGTTCATAATAACAATTTCATTACAAACCTTTAGAGGATTGGACAGGACCAATCAATTATTATCGAAACCTGCCTTACGTACGATTAGGCACGAGCAACAATCAACAGATTGCAACGAGAACACTTTTAATAGTTGGAAATGCAGATCCATCTGTTTCTTTGGAAAGCATTGTACAGAGTTCCGAATATGTAGAAAAATTCAACGTTAAAGTTGTAACAGGAGCTGGCCACTTTCCGCACCAAGAAAAGCCAGATTCAGTGAATGAATCAATAATTAAGTTTCTTGTGGGTAAGTCTCATATTATTAAGTGGTAACAAATTAAATAAATAATATATACTTTCTAAAATAAAACCTTTTAGTTTACTATAAACGTTCATTAAGTACTTGATTTATTCATTTACTTTGCTTATAAATAACTCTTTATTTACAAAATAATAAAAAGCTCTTTTTATACTATCGTAAGTATAAAGGTTGTACTATACAAATGAAACATATTGCATTTTCTTACATTGCCGATCAAAGAAACTCACCGTAAAGGATATCATTAATGGAGCATGATGATGCTATCTTAGTATTTATATTGATTTTTCCTTTGCATACATTACATAAAGATCCGTTATATGAACCAATTACTTCCTATAGTAATCAAGATTATATCGGGCGTAGATCAATTAAAAGTATCTCTGTATAATAATCTATGCTAATTTGTTTCATTAATTTATTCAGTATTAAAGTAATGGACTCTTGCTTTCGTCATGTTTTTTATTATCACTAATAGACGTACTCAATCATTCTAAAAACCGCACTTAAAATGATTCATTTTTTGCAATCATTATGGGTGATATAAATCTTTTCTATTGAAGCGTACTAAACAAGCATATCTTTGTAGTTTAAAACTAACATAATTTTAAAGTTGCCAAACACTTCGTTACTTTTCATTTAATAACACAGGCGCACAAAATTATAAAAGTTTCAAAGTATCATATCTGGGAAACAAAAATCGTATGTGAGCGATTCAAAATGAACTTTGAAGGGGCGATAAGTACTATGTAGTATTACGGCCTATGAAAATTATAAGAAAAAATTTATCTTTGTCGTTTTGTGAAAGATATGTGAAAATTATGACATGATAAAATGATCAACCAATTTCAAGGTCATGTGTACATTCAGTGATTCGCAATACATATAAGAACAGCCTAGTCAGATCTCAGGAACAAAATAGTTTAATAATTTTATGTGACTGTGATAATTGATGCAACACAATTTATTTTCATTTTATAATCGAGAAATTGCTATTGATGCTATTTGTTATTAAAAATTTATTTAAATTTCAGGGCACCCAGTCGTGGAGAAAACACCGTCCAAAAGTATTGTATCCTCATGGTTAGGATCTTTTAGCACCACCATGAAGTATGGAAATCAAGTGTTCGATGCAGTTCACAAACGGACTAACGGAATGGTGAATGGTTTGCCGAGCAGAGTCCTTTATCTAGGTCAGACAACCACATAGAACTAGATGCTATATTCTTCAGAAGAAATTCGGAAGACACGAATTTTCGAAAAAGCCGAATACTTTTTCACGCATGTGATGTGATAGCAATACTCGCGCGAGATGCAGACTCAACTATTTTCGTTTTATTTAATTATAGTTCATATTTTTATAAAATAAATTGTACAAGTAGAATTCAAAATTAAAATAAGTTCGTCAAAGAAGACCAGTTTTGAAACTAGAATATTTTGCGATATCATTATGTGTGAATTGATACGTACGCTATACATATATATCGTTGTATGTGACTATATATTTAAGTATAAAATATATTGATATGAGTCGATTTTAAAATTTATGATGTTTTAAGAATACTGTACAAAGACTGGATTATATGTGCGTGTATTTTACATTAAATTATATATATATAATAAAAATTTATATAGAATATATCATAAATTGTCTATTTATTTTTGATAAGCATTAATGCTATTGTAATAAATGCGTATAACATTGATCTGAAATATGTGATTTCAATTTGCGAATGTGTATGATAATGAAACTTATATATCCTGCAACTATATTTCAGAATGAATTATGAATAAATAAATTTAAATATTGAACTACTTATACAGACAATACGAGGTGCAACAAATGATTTACGAAAATAGTGTCAGTCTCTAACAGTAGTTCTTATCGATAATATTTCACAATAGATACTATTAAAATTAACGTAACATTTATTATCTCATAGAAATGTATAAAAAAATTGTTCATTTTCGCTAATCTTCAGGCGGTGTTGTTGCTCGATTTTTTCCTGCAAATAATATATAACATTTCAATAAACGCATACTAATAAATTATTAAATTAATTCTGAAAGCTAAAATCCATAACTCACTTTCCAAAATTTTCTCCATCTTCTATCGTTTCTGGAAGATCACAATTCATAGTTTCTGGCAGTAGTAAACAAAGGCCAGCCCCAATTATTGGGCCAATACCAAATAAGAGTGGCGGTAACCATGGCTGTATTTGTCCCTAATCAGTCGAGAAAAAAGAAAAAAATTAATAACAACTGATGTAGAGAATATATATTTTCATAACGAAATTGTATTTTGTTATAGCACTCTAGAGAAATTATTATCATCTCCTGCATTGTAAGATTTTGAAATTTTATAACACTTTTTTCCAATTTCGAAATTTTAGAGCTTACCGATCCTATTTTCTCTGTACATTCACGATAGTGGATTACAAAGAGCGATACGCTTTCACTTGACCAATTTCACGCGTTTTTAATTTAAATCACAAAAAAGGATTTTCTAATAAATCTTTCTTATTTCCTCCTTTTAGCAAAAAGAAAAGAATAAAATTAGATAAGATATGATTAGTTCGCCAGCTCGTATCCTATTTTACGGCTCTTAAGTAATCTCATTTGAATTACCATAGTGGCGATGTACGGCGCAAGCATACTGCCGATCCGCGCGCAAATGCTACCGGCACCAATGCCCACATTTCTCACGACGGTCGGGAAGACTTCGCTGCTGTAGAGGTAGACAGTAGGAAAGGATATGGACATTCCGGCGATGCCGATCGTCGCCAGAGTCACTCGTATCGTCGGATTCTCGAAGAGCATGAGCAGGAGAAGCATGACCCCGGAGACTGTGCTGCCTCCAATCAGGATTCGAAGACGAGATACCCTCGAGATCAGGCATAGGACAATCACCGTCCCCGGCAGTTCGACGGCCGCTAAGACATGTTAGAAAGTAACGATCAACCGCAAGCTGCTTGGCATCCTTGTGAAGTTATTTCGTGAATTTACGCTGGTAGAAATGTAAAAGTAGATGTTTCTAGCCAGTTTTTAGCCAGTTTTTTGTTAAATACATAGAATATTCACTATCATCTATCGTTCTGACAACTAGACACTATATAATTGAAAGCTAGTCCAAATTGAACAATACAACAATAAAACAATATAAGAATTCGTGATATAGAACATTTGAAAGTATATATTGTTCGCTTATTAATCCCGAAACATTGCCATTTGGTTACACGTTGACCAGTCAAACTCATCAATTTTCTACCAACGAGCGATTGTCCCTTATTATCATCTACAAAAATTTAGCATTGCAGTTTTTATGGAAAAATTGGTGTGAAATTAGTGCATTGAATTTATGGAAATACTTATTTAAAAGTACTTACATAAAGCTTATAAAATTTTAGCGAGTACAAGATTAGATGTGATAACAGCATGTAATCATTAACATAAAAGATTTCAGTATTAATTTCTTAATTCATAAAATTTTATACCATTAGATTAGATTGCGCCAGTGTTTTTTTTTTCAGTGTAAATATTATTATTATATGACCTATAGTAATGAAGAATTGTTCCGTGTGAGTTGGTCGAAAAATAAATCGAATAATATCATTACCTGAAACAGCAGTGTTGAAAAAGATGTTTCCATCCAGTTGGCCCATGTACTGTGCCAATCCGAAGAAGCAGACGCCACACACGAACCAATTGACACATACGCAAATTGTTTTGAGACGTAGATTTGGCGTACGGAATAAGTGCGTTATATTGTATTTGTTTTCCTGCTCCGTTTGCGCTTTCGTCTGACTGTTGTGAGTCTCAATCGCAGCAGCCACATTAGCCACGGGGATTTTGTTCTTTGCAGCGGCTTTCGTCAGCACAGCTCTGGCCTCTTCGGTTCTGCCGACCGCTAGTAACCATCTCGGTGACTCTGGAACGATCCTAATTTTACGCGAAACATTTTAGTATTTATAGTTTTAATTTGAAATAAAATCACAGAGTTCCAATAATTTTTCTGAAACGCGATCATGAATCCGTCAAGATCAATTTTAATATCTACTATTCAATGCGTGGATACTTTTCCAATGCTACTATATACATTACAACGATACAGATCTACTCTGCCTCGACATTCTAAAAAACATGTTTTCCAAAGCCAATCAGTTTTAGTACATACGCATTGTTTATATGGCATCGTTAAATTTGTGCTTATTTATAAGACCATTCGAATAGTCTGTTTCTTTATAGATCGTAAAAATTTTCAAATGCAATTACGTTAAAGATAACGAGCATTAATTAGAAATAATTTTTTCAAGTGGTCATGAGGAAAAGATTATTGTGCAAGAGAAATAACATTAAGTACTTACAACAGCATGTCGTTATAGCATGATGTTTTCACGCGTATATATATATATATATATATATATACAATGCGTTAATGACCCCGTGACCCACTGGTTATGTGGTGCAGCGACTTGGAAGTTTATAAAAAATAATGACCAGGGTTATAAGTTAGAGCGCGAATCCCCATATACAGAGCAAACGCGCACGCGTACATTATAGAAGAATAAAAATTAGCGGTAATTGGCGCGACTCAATTTACAATGGCATATATGTATCTCAAAGAAAAAGCACCGCGAGTCAATGACTCAAGATGCGGATCGTTTATTCGCGGTGTCTTTAATCGATTAATTGTTTCCTTCGGAGCAACTAGATTCTTTTTTTCTTTTTCGTCCTTGTTGACGATTGCGTCAGTACAGTAACATACCATATCTTATGCTTGCCATACGTTTCCTCATTAAACTCGTCTAAGAAAAGCCACGTTAGGTATTTATGTACTTTCTTAAATTGAAGTAAATTTATAATTAATTCTTCAATGAATTGACTTAATTAGTTTCGTCAACTTAGTCAAGTGAAGTTACAGCAATACTTTATAATTAAGCTGCTGCAAGTTTGCTGCTCAAGTTAATATTGCAAGCGAGCTAATAACGCGAGCTACGCACTTTTCATTAACGGTATCTCGGTATCCATTTGTAATAAGCAATATCCTGAACCGTGTTATTTATAATGACTCTTTGATTGTGAACCTATGCATATCTTACACTTACCAATAATACGAAAGTAAGAAAATCGGTGGTATCGATACAGCCATTTGGAACCCATACCAAGTCCTCGTTAGGTAAGACACTAATGGATTTAATAGGAAACCAAGCAAAAACGGCAGGTGGAATAGGACTGACAATGTTGATCGCCATTTTGGTCCCACTATTTCCATAACTAAAATAAAGATATCGTCATAAACATATTTATCGAGAATAAAATAAGAAACAAATAAGTTAAAAAAAAAGGAAACTTACGCAAAACAAAACTAACAAGCATAGTGCCGCCAGTAGCAACGGCAGAAATAAATTTAAATGTCAGGAACAGTTCGTACCAAGGCGAAAACACAGTCAATAATCCAGTTACAGATTGCAACACTATCGCAATCATCAGAGGAATTTTTCGCCCGATTCTAAAACAATAAGATGGATAGATCCAATCAAACGTATATGCAACTAATCGTATGTATGTAATAAAAAACGAATATGCAAAAATAAATGATAATTTTTACGACTGATGTGGATACAGGTAGAAATTTAATCTCACCTATCTGACATTGCGCTAAAAATCATATTGCCTACTAAAATGCCGAACATTGTGCACGACTGGGCGAAATTGGCAAGCTGCTCTCTATCGCATACTAAATCCCACTAAAACACAGAATTATTATAAAATAATTAATAATGATTTAGTGAATCGATGAGAAATACTTTTAAAAAATCATCGATATTCTTTGTAAACAATTAAATTGTATGAAAGATAAAAAAGTGGTAGAATAAAAGTTTTATAAGGCTTATATCGGTCCCTTAAACATGTTTTAAAGTATGCAAACACCTCATATAACGAATTATTACAGATTTTGTAAAAGACAATACAAGGTATTAAGATAAGATAAATACTCTCATTGCTTATAAAGTAGTGAGGCTTTATTTATCATCAAAGAACAAGAACGCATTGCAATTCATAGCAGGATCGTTTATTGCGATGTTTCGATGGCTTAAAAGTAATGTATATCTTCATCTTCGGGCTTACTTTATAATTATGGAAAATCACATATCGTAGCTTTTGTATTAATTTATTTTATCACTATTGCAACTGATCGAAAAGATGTTAATCCTCTGTAACCCGAACCCTCTTATTCTCGTCCTGAAGCCCACGAAAAGCACAGAGTTAACTGTGCAAATAAAAGTAATAGTCACGAGATTCGGGAAAAGACTATGCACCTCGAGATGCACCTCACTGCACATATCAACGGGACCTTTTGGAAGACACAATAATCTCATTGCAGCATTCTCATCCATAGATTTGAGCTGATGCAATTTTCCTTCCAATCATATAATACGAAAGAAGTGATTCTTTACGAACCTGTGTAATGATGGTCTCCTCAAAAATGGTCCTGTCGTAGTGGAACTGTTCGCACTTCTGCATAGTCCCGTTGCCCACATCGACGAGGCACCTCTTGTACATCGAGGCATTGTCCACGGCCTGGGGTGCGATACACGTGAAATTGACGGGCGGTGCCAGGAAGACTATGGAGAGCTGATTCCAAGCAACGGGAAATTTCACGAGAGACAGCGCCACTGCGATAACGATGTGCCAGCGTCCGAAAGTGCCCATCGCCTCTTGCACGTGGTCCACCACTTCATTCTTTTCTATGATCATAAAGTTTTGTCTTTTATTAATATCTTGATAGCAAAGCCTACCTTAATAAGGTAGACGACTAAACGAAACTTCGATAGATATCAAAAATTGTTTCTGGCTTTAAGTTTACGTGAATTTAAATTAAGATGGTTTTATGATATGAAATTTAGCAATGTTCGAAGATATGTTTGTAAATTTTAACCAAACGTACTTAACAGTGTTTTAACCGAACGATTACTTAAACCAATGATCTTAATGTATCATCTCATTAATTATACAAACAAAACACATATTTATCACAAAATCATCGTTAATTTTATCGCTATATCAATATCAAAAAGATCGAACTGTTTAATATTTTAAAATTTAGAACCAACAAATACTTTACAAGTTTTCGAAATTGTAAGCTTAAGTGCAAACAACGAGTTTAATAAAGCTGCATGTACGTATGATATGTAATTAAAAAAAATTTTATTAAATAATCACAAATATTCATGACTTATTGATTTGCATATTAAATATAAGACTCGTTTGACATCATATTACAATGACTATTACTATCAAGAATCCGGTAGCGGATCACGTAATAGTGATTCGGTTGACATTTTTAAGATTAAAGTAAATTCATACTCAAGAAATTATTCTGCTATTATAAGTACGTAATAATAATAATTTGAAAAGTATTTCTAACTATTGATCTAATATACTGGATCTTGTTTCCCTTATTATAGATTTTACTTGATAGCCAAATTAAAAGCATCGTTAAATTCGTTGGCAAATATTATGCTCTAGTGAAAAAATTCCTATACTTTTGATAGGCTAAAACTATACTTGCAATATTTAAAATTTTAAGCAAATAAAAAATTAAATAGTATCCGGTCTTGGCCTAGGTCAAAAGAATTTTTGCTGATGTAACACATTTCCATCTTAAGTCACTTCAACGTGACATCCTTTATTAGGAGATTCTTTTCCAATAAAATGGCATGATATATCATTATTGACGAATGATTTCCAGTTAATTTATTCGATTTGAATAAGAGTAAATAAAAATATAATTAATTGAAAAATTATACAGTTGATTCTCTACATATAGAAACAATAAATTTCAAAAACATTTTCAACGCTGGTTTATGCGTCTGCTTATTTTGTTTTGATCCTTGTACCAAAGAATGAATAGCTGAGAAAAATATATAATTTTTAAGTCATTAACCTCAGATGGATGGGCAATTAGTCAAGAAAATAAAACCCAAAGTTTAAAAAGTTTATTTCATTTTTTTGCTATTTTGTTATTGCACCAATTTGTTGCGTTTGATGTATGAATTGAAGCAAGTAAACCTACGGTATGGGCACAATAATGGGTGTACTACTGAGTACCCGTGTCTCGAACGTATCCGAGCAGCCGTCACGGTGATCCCTCTCTTGAAAATAATAATAATCCTTACACGGTATAAGATATTTGCTATTAATTACGAAAACAATGAATAATTATACCGAAGCATTATGTAATTCGCAAAAAGAATGTAAAGAACTTTAATGAACTCATGGATACTTAGATTTTATAAAAACATTGTATTTAATTATAATCAAATATATTTATTACTAACTATAAATTTGGCAGTATGTTACAATAAAATTAGGCAAGGTTCCGTATAGCGCACGTGTTCATAGACTCGAAAGAGAGAAAAAGACGAATATAAAAATAACGCGTTCGGACCGATTAATATTAACATCTCAAAATCTAGCCGTGTAACTAAAAATGGTACACTATCACAGCTGTTACGAAACTTTAACGTTTTTCAAAATTCCAATCTGATAACCTGTATACGTAACGAGTTCCTTCCTACTTTCATGTACTTTTAATTTTGATACAGTAATTTCTAAATTTGAATAATTATGAAAGTCTCTATAAATGCAATGAGCCTGCAAGTATAACTATATGATTACCGTCCGCGACTACTGTATTTAGAATGTTAACTTGATATGGCAGATATTTCAAAAATCGAGTAACGTAATACAGTTGATAAGCCGAAATCTAGTATTAGGCTATTACGGCATAGTCTAGCCATAGAGCATAAATAAATCTAATCATTTCTCTGAATGAAGAAATACAGACTTTCTTTAATAGTTGAAAGAAAAATTAAGGTTTCAATTGAATAAAGAACAAATGCATTGTCAAGTACAAAATTACATATATATATATATATATATATATATCTTATTACATTTATGAAACCAGAGAAATGTATTCTAATGAATCGCTGACAGGCGCGGGTCACCGCACCAAATACAGAAGTTATCGCGTGTGGAAAGGAGTAACTATACTTGACTGTAATAAGAAAAAAAGTGCCGAGTAGACTGCGCAACTTTCTCCGCGCGCAAATGATCAAATTTGCTTTCGGTCATAAATCACTTATAAGCATTATACTGCAGCTTTGCGAGCTATGCGCGCGCACACGTAACCGCGTTCGCAAATTATTTTGACTCGTGTGAAATTGCGAGACGGATAAATGTTATCGCTTTACTTTTTCACACCTCCTTAGCGGCGCCTATATAGAATTACTTGTACATCGAGTTCCTCGCGGCTAACGAGTTAACGATGCCACCGCGCGGATCGACGTATATATTTGGGTGCGGTGGGGCAGGGATTTTTTCTGTGTCCGATTCACGATCGATGACACTGTGCCCCGCGAGTTGTTTTATTAAATAGCCAGAGATTTTTCGCGGTTTTACATCTCGCGGTCGAATGCCATCTATTGCGCAAGCGAAATTCAATGATAAATGCGCACAAAGGATTTTATTCATAATATTGAATGATCAATCTTAACATTTGCCTAATGAATGCTAAAAATCTAATAGTACCGTGTGTTGAGTGATGGCAATCAAATTAGTTACCATAGGAAGGAACTCGTTTCCTAGAATTGAATCTGAAATTTATTAAAACTACCTAAGTATGTAAGACAATAAATATCCTTTGGTTTTATTGACAACGTTTCATCGATCATGAGGATGAGATACGAGAGTTTTTCAAGTTTTCAATTGCATTTATGTATAATTCCAGATCTTTTAATTAATCATACCTACTTACTGATAAAATTACCAGGGAGAAGCTAAAACAATTTAGCCTCTTCACTCGAGGAAGTATTTAAAAAATAAATTATCATACATTTGGTACGAGGAAATAATGGAAACAAACTACTATTGGAAAACACTGATTTTTATAATCAAGTTTTCTAAATCATTCCCTTTAAGTTTTTGATAATATAAGATTGGCGAGGGACTTATGACAACTCATAGAGAGCATTGTATTTTATTTGATTCTCCTATACATATCCTACTTTGGTAAATATATTATTGGAAAATGAACATTGCGGTAAATGTGTTCAATAGTTCAATTGAGCTTAACTCGTTAGAGAGCGAAACAAAGTGGAAACCGTCAGTTTTAAAAAGTGTTTTCGTACGGTATCCAAACTGAAATCGCTTAGTCTGTCTCAAAACTATTTTTAATTTCGATTGGTATAATAGCTATGCTCCGACCCACGTTTAACTCATTCGCTCCCCATTTAAACACAATATATGTATACACATCGCATGATATCGTAATTTAAAATAAACGCATTCAATCGCTCATTCATCTTATTTCTCTTCACCGTTTTCCATTAGCTTTTCTCACATTTGCAACGAACTCTATACGCGGAGTATCAATAGCGCGCCTTCCACGGATGAAATTTATATTATCACCGGTCTTTACGTATTTGAACTTTAACATCAGCCAAGTGCGCGCTGCATAGACACTGCAGCAGCAGCAGCAGTCGATAAAATCCGCGAGTTTGAAAACATAGGGAAGGAAAATGATGCAACTCGAGGCACGCGGTCCGACGTAAAATTAGATCTCTTTCTCTCTTCTCTCGTGCTCATAAGTATCAAGAGGCGGCAAGCTCGCAAGTCGGGCCACGCGTTCGAGTCGCAGCCTTAAAAAAATAAAAAGCAGAGAGAAACGAGGGAAAGAGAAGAGAAAGAGAAGAAGAAGCTAGGAAGCGGACACACACATGCTCTCTCACCTTTTTTCGCTTTCTCCTGCATCTTCAGCTCCTCCGCGGGCAGCTCCTCTTTCGATTCCTGCATGGCGATTTCCTCGGCGTTGATGCTGCTGCTGCTGCTGCTGCTGCTGCTGCTGCTGCTCGGCACTCGTATAGACGAGATGAGCGAAGAGTTTTGGGAGCGCGCGCGCGCTGCCGCACTTGGGGGAGAAAAACCGATGTTGTTCTTGGAAGGACCGTTGGAGTCGACTGAGCGCTTACGGACGCGCGCCGCTTAAATTGCTCTCCGCGGCATCAGTGCTCCGGGACTACTGCGGACACGCATACACGCTCTCGACGCGCTGCATATGTATAGCGGCAGTGTGCACACCGGCCTCTCTCTCTCTTTCTCTCTCTCCCTTCTTGTGGATCGCACGCACGCTGCACATGCGAGCTGAAAGGAAGGAGAGAGGAGAACGAGCCGCGCAATCCCCGTGGAGAAAGCACCTCGGAAAGCACCGTAGGCCAACGTGCATCTCTCGCTGCAGCAGCTCTCCCATTTTTATGCGTACACCTCGAACGAGTACAAGTTTGCTGCGAGTAGATTTTTCTCGATTTTTCATTGGCCGCCGTGCAAAAAAGTCTGGGCCAGATTTGACGAGAGAACCGCGGCCGAACGAGTCCCCGTTGAGACATTTCCATTGGATGTGGTCATCGGGATGTTTAGGAGATCGTTTCGTGCGCTCTGCGACTGGTGTTTATATCTTGAAGATGAGTCTGAGTCGAGAAATGTTTTGAATCCACCGCGGACCAGTAACACTACATCTCATTAAGTATTTTAAACACTAGCCCTGCTGATATCGACATTGGAAGAAGTTCTTACTTATAGAATTTACTTCTTCTATATAGTCGCATTTACGTTTTAGTTCCATTTTAATACAATATCGATCTGAAAAGAAAAAAAAATATTTAATTCGATCATTTGATAATTAACTTTAAAATTGTTTAAACTAATTGATAATCTATGATAAAAGTAAATTAATTTATTTTTAATTTATTAAGTTAACAAGTTTAAACATAGTTTGATTTTGATTGGGTAGTGGGGGG